>JAOEHY010026733.1:0-19550 GCA_025447955.1 Psilopsiagon aurifrons | reverse complement strand
ACTAAAAACATTGGTGTTATCAGTGCTGTTCCCAGGCTGAAAGTCAAAACCACAGCACTGCACCAGCTACTAAGAAGAAAAATGACGGCTACTGCTGAACCCAGGACACTATCTCACAGACAAGGATCTGGCAATGCATAATTCTGGCACTTCAAACACAGGAGCCTGGTCCTATAGCTTTCTAGTGCTCTTTCCATTGCAATCAGACTAACAGTTTACTGAAACACACAGAGAATGGTGCCACTTCAGGTCACTGCTTCTCATCACCAGAAGAAATGCTGCACAGAAAGACTTACCCAGCAAGGTCACTGTTGTGAGGCAACCACTGATGTAGGCATCACAAAAATCTTACTCTTTAGAAAAGAGAAGAATACAAACCGGTGGTTTACCTTTATAACAGTGAGGTGGAATTGTAATTAGAAAACATCCTAAACTTTGAAGAACTTCTGTGAGATGATAGAGCTTTCAAAAAATCTTCCCAATTCAGCTTATTTTAAGCTTTTGCAACAACTGGCTTCCTTACCTCTTTGCAGTGGATTTATTACCTATCCCTGCCAGAAGTGGGAAACATCTGCTGTATTTTGCAATTTCAAAAATATAATAAACACAAAATGCACATCTTTGCAACAATTTGTTGTTGTTTAAAGTAAATTTTGTTTGTGAAGCGAGGTAAGGGGACAGATGCTCTGTTAATTAGTAAGAAAAAGAAGTAGAGCTTCCCATAACTTTAGGCAGTACTGACTCACTCATTTTACTAATACAAGCCTGATCAATTCTAATTCTGTTTTCTACAGAGATGAATCTGCTGATTACATTTGATTCGCTTGAAGACAACTAAGAAAAATGAGTCAGTTTATAACATTACATTGAGGAACCTTTTGAGTTTCGAAAATTAATCTCTTTTTTTGCAAAGCTTAATTCTGCCTTTGCTTTCTGATTTACTGAACTAAAAGTTACTTAAAGCAGTTTCCCAAATAGCTATCCTTCTACAATGCTGCTCAATAGCCCAGCTTGTAAAATAGAGATATCTGAAGTCATGTTTTGATTTAGTGCTATATGGTGTGCTTGAAAAAAAAAAAAAAAAGAGGAAAAGAGGACATCTACAAACAAAGCACTGTGTTGCAATAATAAAAAAAACTGGGAAAAAAGACCTGGAGACACGGAACATGATGACATGTTCCAGTTCACACTTAAAACAAAAAACAGGTAAAGAACACAGACAGAGGTGGTGCCTTACAGTAACAGAATGACTTGGTGAATACTAGCCTCCCAGAACAGGGTAAAGCAGCAACACAGCTGCTTGCAACTGGAGAAAGCCATCAGACTGTTCAGCCAGTTAGGGGAGAAGAAGAGCACTTTACCCACCAGTTAGCAAGAGCTCTCAAAAAGTACTGTCAGCAGCCAGTAGGACACTGAAGAAAACCTGTAATTGTCAGCAAATGGAGCTGCTATCTCAGGAGGGATGAAATGAGGGTCTTCTAATGTTATCAAGTCAACAGCCCTTCCAGTGTGAAGCAAAGCGACATACCTGTTTTGTGCTCAGGCACAGCAAGACCCTTCCCTCTCTATGGATCAAGCAGGCAGCTTGCACTAGAAGCGGTTCGTAAGGAGAGATGTAGTCTGAAATGGCCTTTTTCCACTTTTAGCTAATCTAGACAATTTATTGGTGGTAGCATTGATTTACTGTAATTCATTACTCAGGTTTTAGGGTGTTCATTATAATCTGAAGCTCTGACTTTAATGGTATGTTGTACTTTAGAAACAATACTCTTTCTTTAAACACAAGACTATCACAAAAATCTTGAAAACTGTAGACATTAATCTTCAGTTTCAATTAGCTTCCAAGCATAAAAGGCTGTTTTGTCTCATAAGAAAAGGGATTGTACTACACTTGAGAAACAACCTTTAGTAGATCTAAAGAGCTGCAAGTCAGTTATTTTCAATAGAAAGTCACCCTTTAACCATAAGCAAATGTATTCTTTATAAAGACAACCTGCGCTGCATCTGCTAAGAGCCAATAGTGCAATTGCTAGCTTTAGTATATCAAAGATGTTACTATTTATGCCTTCCACGTACATACACCAGTTAGCAAAAACCTTTTCATAGCTTAGCAAACAGTTTCAGTCACTTCATCATCTGTTTTCATTGTCTGTCTTGGTCACTTCATTTTTGCAGAGAATTTTAACAGTGTGCTTTTAAGTCTTGGGAGCAAAATGGTCATCACGTTATTGGCAGTATGCCGGTGCACTGCTAACTTTCATGTGCCTTTCTACAATTTACCTCCAGCTGATATCCAGCTCAACCATTTTACAGCTACATAAGGCCATAGTTTACTTGGCAAGGAGCAAGTAGAAAATTGTAGGTGCAAAATTTCGGGGAGCTCACTAATTAACAAGAAAAAAAACCAAACAATTTTTTTGATATAGTATTTCAATGATCAGGCTAATAAACCGGAAAACAAGCTAATTCACCGGGCTTGAGAATGTAGCCGAGTGCCCCTGAAGTTTTCAGTCATTTCCTCTAACTGCACATAGCTGTTAATTCCATGTTGTAAATCTGACCATTTCATCCCACTCTGCTATTTCAACTAGAGAGAAGACTCTCTGTGGATACATGAATGAATTTCCATACGGATTCCGGGTTAAAAAAGGGAAAAAGATCCTGAAGAAATGCCATTGAAAGCCTCTTTTCAAAACCCAGTCCAAAACTCCTTTGTTAAAACACTGAAACCTATACTTCAGATATGCTCAAAGGATGGTGCCTGACTCAAGGTGTGACATTGGTGGGAGACAGCTAATACATGGCTAAAGTTATGTTTTGAAGTGTTCATATGCACTATAGGAAAGCATTCATATTCACTTTTTCTTCAGGAAAATAGCTGTTTTCTGACTGCTCCTTTCGTGTTTCCCACAACATAGGGAGTATGTGCCCTAATCTGCACTCTTACGGGTGTTACATCATGCAGTATATTACACAGGAGACAGACTATTTAGAAACTTTAATGCCTGGAAGTCAAAAAAACCCAGGATTTTATGGTGTTCTTGGAATCCTGACCCTGCTGTGAAGCAACACACAAATAATTTATGATCATGCCCTCTTCAGTCCCTCTACCCCGACTCCTCCTTTTCAACTGAAATTTGTGTTGAGAAGATTTGTAGGCATGTGCTACCTCCACTGGGATCCCCACAATGGCTAAAGCAGGTGCTCTTGAGACAGTATTGGCAAACTGGAGAAAAACCCCATGGTTCTGTCCTTTTGGTTCCTGTAAAACTTTGCCTATGCTAGGTCACCTTTCATTCCAGTATCAGCTGTGGACTTCTAAACCTCCAAGAGTAACAGAACAGCAAAATAAAAATATAATTTAAATAAACCATGGTAACACTGTGACTAAAGGATTTAATTGCATTACAGAGGCTCAGATAGCATGAAATGAAAGTAGAAATAAATCAAGAATTACTGTTTCATGCAGAAAAATCATAAAAGTGTGTAATAGCACACAAGGTAATATTTATCTGGGAATAGATGACAGAGGACTTTACGAGACAGAACTATAAGGCATGAAAGATAAAAAGTGCAATAAAAAAAGGATAAACTCAGCAGGGATGATAAAAGAAAAAATATACAAATATTAACCCACAACTGACACACCTATTCTTTGTTCTTTCAAAAGTAAAGGATTTTATCTTAAAATTTTAAACTTCTATGATGATGAAAAAAATGAAACAGCCTGACATTAAAATTGAATACCATTTCCTGTATCCAAAGATGAAAATACTATCTGCACAATCTACTTCATCTTTCAATTCATCTTTTCAGAACATACTAGTGGTTTTAATAAAGTTCCAAAGAAAACACATTACAAAAGATTTTATTTTGCATTTCTTTAAAGAAACTCATTTACTGATAACTTTCAAGACCCTCTCCTCATTTTAGTCTCCTGCTATAAACGTATGCATAATGCAAACGTATGCAAAAAAAAGTACCATCTCCATCTGTGGGCTATTGAATCTAACTGCATCTCCACTCCAAACCTCTAAACTTTCTGTCACTGTTCTGAAAGATGGGCTGCCAATGAATACAACAAGTTACAGTACGAAGAACTGTGGTCAAGATAAAAATAGGTCAAATCATATTAACAGTTATGCTTACCAATGGGTTGGTTTCTCAAGGGTGATTGACTACACTGATGCTATTCAAATGTATAAAGTATGTTTATAATCATTTGCAGTATTGTGATCTGAGGTCAGGCTGCATACTATTTTGCAAAATATTAAAAGTCCCTTTGATTAATTCCTAATAGCCTATTTTTAAATCCTCAAGACAGAAAGTTTCCTTCTAGTTACCACATGCCTTTAATATTTGTAAAAGATACATAATTTAATTTGTCCAGATATTCAACAACTATTTTTTCTTCTTGTTTTTCCTTTTTGCTCAGATGCACACTGTCTGTCCAAGACTAGATTTAGTTTTCTTGAATAACCTTTGTAAACTGAAGACTGGATTTCAAATTTTAAAGGAATTTAACTGGAAGGTAGGTCATTACATACCATACATGACTAGACAAGAAGGTAGCACTTGTTTATCCTCTAATGAGTCACGGTCATTAGTTAGACTGCTGTTTACTGTTCAGGCAAGGAAAAAAAGATAATTGAGTCACACAGAAATAAACTTCAATCTTTTCGATTCTCCAGGAACAAGAAGTAATGACATCTCATTAAATCAACAGCTCATTCCTGCACTTACCTATATTAAATTATATATTCTTTCACAATACCTATTCTGCTACAGTATCACCTTATCTCCATGTTTATATGAAGCTGGATAATTTTATGGTTGTACCATTTGTATCTCTTAAGAGATCGGATAATCAAACCTCATGCTGCAGGCTGTAAAGGAATTGCCAGGGGGATTCCCTCCCACTGCTTCAGTCAGTATCACACAGCAAGGTAGGTGCATCCTTCTGTCTCTGCACCATCTGCCATTAGCCACAGCAGGTGGCAAGATACATCATTTACTACGCGTTTAAGCATAATGTGAATTTAGGACATGCTTTTGGGACAACATCTGGAAACTGAGGGCTGGCAGAAACAGAGAGACAGAGAGGGGGGGAAGGAAAGAAAAAAAAGAAGGATAAAAAAGAATTAAGAAAAAAAAAAAGTAAAAGGAGGGGAGAAGCGGGACAGGGTTTGCTCCAAAAATCTCTGCCTCAGAAGGATTTGGATGAACGGTGGGCAGGTAGAAAGAATAAATCCAATCCTAATGCTCTCTGACTGGCGGACATTCCACAGTCATGTAACCTTGTGACCACTTTCCTTTCATAAGCCTCCTGACCACAATAACATGGTACTTTCTAATTCATCTATTTTAGCCTTGTGCGGTACAGCTTCTCACTGCCATCGGGAAGTACAGCATTGCTTACAATATATTCACATTTGGATTACACTACAACGGCTTTTTTCATGCTTGTGTAAAAGTATCAGCATGCTGTGTGGAGTTAAAACAGCATTTTCAACTTCTTCTCTTAATCTGGTCATTTGGATTCCAGCAGGCCTAGTCAGACCCTGTAGCTCCTTTGTGCCAGTTGTGACTCTAGGAAAATGTACCAGCAGAGAGACAAGGACCTACTCCCAAAGAAGCACTAGGTTGATTAGAAAAGGAATGAGTGCTTTCCAGAACTACGCAAACAATGTATTGAGCAAAGAAGCTTGAAGCCCAGAAAATATCTACTGTCCAGTTCTTGTAACATAGGATTTCTCTTGAACAAAAGGCATCTGGAGAGGCAAAAAAACCCAGATTGCCTTATTCTTAACAATCTACAGGCTAGAGAATATCCCATTAAGCTCAGCGAAGGTCTCGCTTAATTAGCAAGATTGCACTCCTCACCCATAGTTTTGATTTATGGTGTCAGAAATTAACCTGACATTACTCAGATAATTTGCATCACTTGAATTAGCTTGCCAAGACAATAATCAAAATTCTTTTTTTGTTTTAGGGCAGTTGGTGACCTTTGCTTTTCTACAGACTGGCATAAAACACACCTGTGAGTATAAGCCCGTTATTTGCCTCGCTTCAAACCTGATGCCTAAAATTTAGCCTAACAGTTTTGAAACAGATGTGACTGGTGACTTGGAATTGTTAAGGCACACAGCAGTGACTGAAAGCATTTGAACTTTTATTGTGATAGAAACTGCACTTTAACCTTGGCAGTGCTGCTGACTGACAATAGTAAGAAAAACCTTAAATTTTCTGGGGGAAGCCATACAATTTGCTGCACACTGAACTCAGTAATTCAATCTCACTAGACTCATTAATTCAGTTATTATTATGATGAAGAAATGCACTAAAATGACTGTTCCTACCTAATTACCCTTTCCAAATCATTATCCTGAAAAACAGGTTCTTATTTAGCAGCTAGATCTGAACAGCAGCCTCCTCCCACTTGATAAAACCTGCACAAGTGTCCTGCATAAGTACAGGAGTGGTATAAACTCTACACACTTGTCTGCAGGAGCAGCTCATTCACCAAGTTGCATTTAGCTAAATCTAGAAATGCTGATTTTTATTCCAGTATTCTATTGCACACCAGAAAAAGAGCAAAGAAATCACAGAATCATAGGATGATTTAGGTTGAAAGAGACCTTGAAGATCATTCAGTTACAACCTTTTGCCACAGGCAGGGACACCTTCCACTAGACCAGGTTGCTCAAAACCCTGTCCAACCTGGCGTTGAATATTGCCAGGGATGGGGCAGCCACAGCTTCTTTGGGCAACCTGTGCCAGTGCCTCCTAACCCTCACAGTAAAAAAGCTTCTTCTTAAGGTCTAATCTGGATTCCCTGCTCTTGTTTCCAACTCTGAGCAGATATCTAGATGTTTTATGCTCCCTGCCCCTCCTCTCCAGGTTCAAAACCACCAGAGACTTCTGGAAATAGCAGAGTTTGGCTATAAGCAGCTCTTGCAGCTTCTGTGACAATTCTGTTTTACAAATTATAGATTAGACAGAACATCCTCATAAAGAAAGCAGGCCAAAGTTCCCCATGAAAGTATAATTGTATTGTTAATACATTAATCATTGAGGTCAGTTTTACCTTTTTACTAACCTGTATGTATTTTTGAGACTGAATTCATGTATCTCTGCCTAGAGACTGCTGTTGGCTTGGCAGTGGTCATATGGCAGTCCATATGGGGAAGATGATCCTCCCAAATTCATGTTCCCTGTGATAGTGGGTTCAGCTCTGGAGAAGCTGAGGGACACAACAGCTGCAGCATTGAGGCTCGGAGTGCTCAGCTGCTTCGGCTCTATCCTTACTGCTTCTCCATGGGGTGTGGGCCAAAAACCATAAGCCAGAAGAGCAGCTCTCGTGCTCATCTCCTGTATTCCTGGCTTCCTACCTCCTTACAGCTGAGGCTGGAAGTCCTGCAGAAGCTGACTGCCTCTGACTTCCTTTCGCATGCCTACTGTGGGCACGAATGTAGGAAGTCCCTTTGAAAGGAGTTCCCAGGAACTCCCTTCCTGTTGTAAGGAGCTGGGATCATAGCTATATTATTAAATTCAATGCCGTTATGTTAGCAGCTTAAAAATGCAATGAAATCATCTAAACCATTGTATTTGTCTGAGCCCAGTGAAGAAGGAAAGGGGTGGCATAAGTAGTGCCAAGAAATTAGCATGTTAATGTTATTTTTAACTATAACACTTTAGCTTATTGATAAATGTAGCTAGAAGGAATACCTAAAAAAAAAATAAAATGGCAGAATCCTTTAAATTGATATATCATCACCCAGGCCTGCTGCAGGCTCTCCTGCTGGCAAGCAAGCAGCAGGAACATCCCTTACTGGAGAGTTGGTTTGTGGATTTGAGATAGGTAATCCTGAAGTAGAAAGATTGTTAGGGATCAGAAGAACAATTCAGAGGCTCTCATTATTTCATTTTGGATTTTGTGATTTTTAGATGCTTACTTGTAATATAAGGAGACCAAAGAGATTTCTTTTCCTTAAGGATAAGCAACAATTAACATGAGTTAATTTCCTACACAGCACTTTTCCAATGCCACTTTCTTTCATAACTGTTCCCTTCTCCTTTTGTTCAGGTACAACCCTGTCTTCTACAGTTTGAACCTTCGTTTGTGCACTAATGAATCTAACTAGGTGTCATAGCAGGCTGTAATGAGCATCACTCGCTTTCATTTAACTCTACAGCTTGCCATTACACACTTCAGAAGATCTGTTGGTTTATTCATAGCAATCACCAGATATTCTTTTTCATTAGACACTAGTTTTCCCTGTTGTGCTTTTCATTATTAAGGGAACCATGAAATGTTAATACTGGCCTCACAACTCAGGGCAAAAAATGGCCCCAATCCTGTTTGAAATGCAACCACCTGTATTGTCAATGATCTTAAAGATCTGAACACAAACAGCTTGAAATTTTCTGCATTTATTTATGAAAGAATGAGAGGAAGAAAAATCAAGAAGGTGGCTCTGTGTAACCCACTTGTCCAATTTACCTTGTTAACTGGATTTCCTGTAGTTAATTTAAGAGCAGGACTGCAATTATAAAAGCATCCATAAACAACTATTAAAAGCTGTCATATTCCCACCCAGGTTCTTAGCTCACACAGATTTTAAACCCAGAAATGCTTACACTTTTCAGAACTTCTCTCTGAATCTGTTTTGAGAGGGTTTTGCCCTACCTGCCTTTGCAAATACTTGACTCTGACAACAGGAACATTGCAAAGTAGCCCACAGAAGCCGTATTTTTTGAAGATTTTATTGCTACCATTGATGTCCGGGCCAGATGTTGTAAGATTCAAAACATGCTTCAAAGGGAGAAGTCCTGAAAAGAGCTGAACTCCTTTTTGTGCTAATGATACCAATCGAGTTTATAACTTATTTTATAAGATGTGATGTTATCTTGTAAGTTTATAGTTTTTAAGGAATGGATGTAATATTTAATTCTGGAATCCTTTCATTTTTTATTAAAATGTTTTCATGCTAAAAATTTCTTCACATTTATTCCATAATATTGTAAATGACAAATTTTTTAATAGTTTCTAGTTTTAATAGGTTAATAGACTTGATACCAAGCTTCCTTAAAAAAAAACCAAACAAACCAAAACAATTTGTATTTATTCAGCTCTAGGTTTAGCAGAAATGTTTAACTTCTGTTCTGATCAAATATAAAACTGGTATTGAAATAAGTACCACTTCAGACAACCACAAACAAACCTTTCCAGGGTTTACAGAATAACCATTTTTACAAACCAAGTGTCAGTTTTCATGCTATTTTATCTCACATCGGCACTTCATTTCGGGTGACCAGCCTCTAAATTAAGATAAATGTAGTCACTATTTGTATTTAAATTTCATTATTCTGTCACTCCCACACTGAAGACTGAAGAAGATGCATTTAATTTAGGTGGCAGTAACATCATCCTTGTACATAATCTGCCACAGATACTGTATCCTAGAGCACGCCCTAGAGCATTAATCCACCTCAACTTTATTTTGCTTTCTGGAGTGCTCTAATAAATATTTGACTGAACAATATTTGTGGTTCATTATGGTGCTTTAGTTCTACTGCACAGCCACATTCTGAGTACAAAGACTCTCAAAAGCACAAAACCCATTTTTATTTGGGTTTTATTCCTGCAATATTAGAGAATCTAAAGGGTAATGATGGAGATTATCTTCAGTTCTAACAGCTCTTGAAATAAAGAACAGAAAGCCTTTCTGTCCTTGACTAAAAAGAGACAATCTCTCATTTCACTTCCAGCTATGTGGCCTTATTGGTAAAGACAACCACAACTATTCCTGAAACTTTACTCTTGTGCTTGCCTCAGTGAACATGAGCATAAAATATGCTGAGTATCAGTGTCCTATAGATAATTATTTGGAATAAATAACAAATGCCTTCTGTTGATTGGACCACCACAAAGATTAGGGACTTAAGGAGAAGCTGTAATACCTGAAGAACTGAATACAACTGGTAAAGCAATTGTTTATGTACTAGATCATCACAGCTGTAAAAGTTTCTCACAGTGGGAATAAGCAGCAGAAAAGGAAATGCTTTGCATACAAGAAATGCAAGAATTAATCTCCATATCTATGAAATATTCACAGAAGTACTTAACAGATTGGTGGGACCTTGTGTGAAGCATTCCTCAGAAAATTCAAACTCGTTCAGGGTTAAAAAAGTCAGCTGGTTTCTTAGGTATGCTAAGAATTGAAAAAGATCATCAATGAAACATCTCTCCAACTCACGCACAAAATGTTCTTTTCTGTTTGTTTTGACATCAGTATCTGATCTAAGATTACCTTTCATTCAGATGAGTATTCAGTTCTTAAAAGTTCTTAAGATTTCTTAACTTGTATAAATAACAATCACTTGGGTGGAAAAAACCTCATACCATAGAAGCATCTGCTGACAGAAAGTTTGATCATCCTTTGCCAAAGCCAGACATCACGAATATCGCCGGAAAGCTTCCCTTTACAGCCTTCCTTCAGTTTTCTCTTCCTCTTTTTAAGCCTAATATCCATTCTATTCAAAAGCTCTTGTCCAATTCATTTGTAATAAAAAAAAAATAATTTCATTTCAGAGTAAAAAGGATGTTACAGACTAGGAAGAAATTAGGAAAGAAAATACGCTTGACTGATGAAGCATTGGTTATCTATATACCCTTTAACAGATAGTCTGTGTAAAGATTCTGGAGTCAAGTTATGGCACATCTAGGACTGAAGAAAGTAAGAAGTCTCTTTCAGTGTTTAGTCTTGTTGTTTTAGTTGGATTATTTACCTGAATATTACTTCAGAATTAGAAAGCTACTTGGTGGTTTCTGTACTTCTCTCTTGTCTACCATCGTATAATAAGAATTTATTTCTTTCATACAAAACTGCTGAGTATCGGAAGAATCCTTGTATTTCACTGAGTTTTCCATTATCTCCATGTAAATTTCTCTGTATTTTTTCCCTAGGATAGCAATTGCACTATTTTTTCCCCTGATAGCATAATTAGAAGCTCATGATTTTTTTCAGTTATACAAAAATGTCCCCAGAAAGTTCATTTCATATTGTCCATGTGTACATTTTGTTAGTAAAGCCCAATGCCAATAATTTATGATAGATTCAAGGTATCAGATTCTTGCAAATTGTACTCAGTGTAGTTTACCTTTACAGGAAGCAGGAGACTATCACATCTTTCCTGTGATCAATTACAAAGCAATACTCAAAGAGCTATAAAGAACACTAAAGAACTAAATACTAAAAATCAGTCCACATAGTGTCACCCTGCTGAGAGCACAGTTTTGAAAAACTTTAGCAGTATAATTTCAAATTTAAACAAAGCTGTAAATGTTAAATCACCTCAGTTGTTCAAAAAAATTATTCATTTCTAATTTACATTATCATGCTAATAAATCAAATTTCCAACCACCACCACCACCCCCCCCAAACACTTTCACATGCTAATTGCTAGTTTGTCCTTGGGCTCCTTTGCCTTAGGAAGGATTGGAGTTTTGCATTTTAGTTTAAATGCAGAATGCCAATATTAAAGTGTCTTATCCATCCCATTGGAGTGGGTACTTAAAGACAGACAGGAAAAATACTCTTTATTGTATACAAAAAGCGTAGCATCTTGATAGAAGATATCTTAGAAGTTTCTTTGAACAACAAAGAATTACAAATAAAATTAAATAGACAAATGTTTAGTGTATTACCTATTTCCTTCCTTTCACCACACTTTTATCTTCATCCTCTTACTCTGTTTGCCCTGTGCTAAGAGGGAAAAAATCAGTAAAGCAATGCAGAATAGTAGAAAACCACTCTTAGCAAACTAGGATGATAGTACTACAGGCACTCTTCTTTTAAATAGATTCTGAGATTTTGATCATAACTTTGCTCTTCCCCCTCCCCGCAGTCAGTTTCATAAGTCTAACCTAACTACAAAACTGTCTAATTATTGCATGACTAAATTACTACTATCAAAAGAAAGTCCCCCTCCAGACAGAACCGCAGAAGCAACAACAAACCTGTCTTTGCCCTCCCACACCTACTTCACTGTCACCCACCCTGCCACACAGAATCATCACACCTGAGGAGGTAGCCATCCATTAGCATTCAAAGGTAAAATAACCAGTCTGGTAAAGGATAGGAGGGGAGAGATAAATCACCCACAGGGTTACACCTGTGATCTAAGCCCTTTTCTGCAGGTGGTGATGTACACCAGTGGGCTAACATCTAATTGGACTTTCTGCTTATTTAGTGAGGAGAGTGTCCTGAATTCAGCTGTAACAGTGTTTATTTTTCTCCTTCTTAGTAGTTGGTGAAATGCTGTGTTTTCAACTTCAATCTGAGAACAGTGCTGATAACACACCAGCTTTTTTAGTCATTGCTAGGTAACGCTTACTCTGATCAAGGACTTAGCCTCATGCTCTGTCAGTGAGGAGGGGCACAAGAAACTGTGAGGAAGCAGAGACAGGACACCTGACCCAAGTTAGCCAAAGGGGGACTCTATACCATGGCACATCATGCCCAGTATATAAACTGGGGGAGGTCACCTGGAAGGTGGAGATTGTTGTTTAGGTTAGTTGGTGGCAGGTGGTTGTATTGTGCATCACTTGTGTTCATTGGGGTTTTTTTCCTCCTTCCCTTTTTAGTTTTATACTCTCTCTCCTTGTTATTTCCCTTATTGTTTTTATTATTAGTGGTAGTTCAATATTATACTTTAGATACTGAGTTGTTCTTATCTCAACTTGTGGGATTTACATTCTGTTGATTTTCCTCCCCATCCTGCTGGCAGTGTCCAAGGGAAAAGGGGACAGTGAAGGAGCAGCTGCATGGTTCTGAGTTACCAGCTGGGTTTAAATCATGACAGAGGGTTACAATGAAACAAGGTTTGCTAATTTAGCTAATTTCATGTTTAAAATAGTATGTGTTCTCAAAGGAATAAACTGGAGGGTAGAAGTCATTTACTGGGCCTTCAGGAAGGAAAGGCCACACACATGCAAAAAATGGCTTTTTAGATCTAAAATGAGTTACACTTTGCATGTGAGGAAAACTGGTTGAATGTAAGAGAACCTAACAGCCTCTTTCAGAACAGTGAGAAGCCTATAGCATGCTAACTCAGGCCAGAGGAGAACATCAGTGCATTAGACCATGAAAATATTCAAGCATTCATTTAGTTCAATTATCTTCACTATGTGTTTCATGATAACGTATAGTAACTGAATAGTAGGTATAGCCTTTCAATTGAATTTTTAAAAAAGGATATAAAAAATAGAAATATTAGCAAATTTTTTAAAGAGAAATGGGCCCATTAAGAGGTCAAATCCTGTTTCATCATTTGGACCACGGGTAAACTGTGGCTAATACGAAACATTACTCATTTACCAATGCAAAATGAGCTGTTGGTCTCAGGCCAGGTCCTGACAGACAGATATGTCCTGATCTTGCAGATGTCTGCACAGGTTTATGCACATAAGCAGTGTCACTGACTCAAAGACTTTCTGTATTTAGCCTTGTCTTCACAGGAACACCTCGTATTCATGTAGATCAGTACATGTGTCAGCATTTGCAGTGTCAGAATACAGGCCGACAGCTGTGGCAGAATTGTCAGAAATGGAAGGAAGGTGAAAATTATACTATCCATTCACCTCTGTGTATGGGACATCTAATTCTCAGTGTAGGAGCACTGATGAGTCTGTGTCTGGCTGCAGTCTGCCAGTGCACCATCCCTCTTCTGTGGATGGAACGTGGAGGATGTCTTTATGCATTAAAACCAGATTATGTAAATACTTATTTTTATAAAAAAAAAGTTTATAAAACTATGAAGATTTTTCTGATTATAAAGGCTACATTTAAAAAAGTGAATTGCTCAATGTTTCAAGTTTCAATGTTTCATCTCACCACACTTTGTTGCTTTCCCTTCCAAGACATGCGACAGAAACATTTACCATTTCATTAACTTATGAAGACTGTAATAATGATGCCTCTTACTGAAGTCAGGTTGAGTGATAAATGAAAACTCCACACATGTACAAATAATGATTAATGTCTATTATAGCAATGAACAGATTGCATTGCTCTGTGCAAGCCACAGGAACAAAAGGACCATTTTGACACTGTATCTGTGTGTACGTGAACAGATGGAAGTCCATGTAAATGATCCTTGGGAGATTTACAGCATATTCTACTACAACTGTTCTGCTTTTGTATTTTATAGAAAGCCAACTAGATCATAACTATTCCAACCTCTGGGCAAACCAGAGAGGGTTGTGCCTTGCTAGTGCTAAAACAACAGTGTTACTGCCAGATGTTTTGTTCTTTCCTTCTGCACGTGGACATCTCTAAAAAATTACAATGATGTAGTAAAAAATGAAAGATTGATATTTAAAAAGAAACCTCTTACACAGTTCTCAAAAAGGTGTAAAGCTGTAATTCTCCATGGAAACATTTCTTCAAAGTCAAACACTTTTACATTAGAAGTTCTTTATCCTGCTCGTCAGATTCTCATCTCCTGCTGCAGAGATGAACCCAGCTTTTTGACAACTATCTAGTCAAGCATTAAAAAAAAAAAGGATTTTCTTAAAATTTTAGCTCTTTTAAGAGTACCTGAAAGAAAAATTTGCAAAATCTTGCAATGTTACATGTGATTTCAACATTCTAACATGACTGCTTTATCTAGAGCTTTCCAGATACACTCTCAAGTCTATCACTAGCTTCTGGCTTTACATGTATTCAAGCTATATGTGATATAGCCATGCAAGTACTAAAAAAACCCCAAACCCATACGGGGTCAGACTAAATGTTCCTTTAGTCTATAACCTGTCCTTGACAGTGGCTGAAGAGGGATGGAAATGTAGAACATAGGGTGATAATTACCCAGTATACACAGACACTTGGCAGAGTACTGCAGCAAAGGACTTCCTCAACCGGAAAGAGTAGATTTGTAAACACCTTGTAAATCAGACTACAGGCTAATGACATGTGGTACTGATGTACTTCTACAAAGGCTTCTCACAAAAATAATTAGTTTGAAGTTGTGAACGCCATCTTGGAGCACTGCAACACATCTTTACCTGAGAGCATAAAATCAGAACGGCTTAAAGATGCCCAAACCCATCCTTCTGAAATCTCAATGTAAATTTACTCCTTGCAGATAATTGTTGATGAATTTTTCCTCAGTGAACATGTTGAACTGCTTCTGTACCTGTGTAAACTTTTGGCACTCCTAAAAATCTATAGAAATTATTTTCTCAGAGTAATTTCTACTTTGCAGTGAAACACCTTTTTCTATTTGTTTTGAACTTCACAATAATTTCATTTCTTAGTTATATAGAATAATCATTACTTTCCTATTTATCATTACCATGTTACTCATAATTTATATACCTCTACTGTCCAGCTGTCTTTTTCTGAGGCTAAGGAGTCCTACCCTGCTTAGTTGTTTCTCATGTATCTTTTAACAACCTCACTGCTCTTTTCTTCACCCTTTCTAGTTAACATATTAATGTGTCAAATGTGTTCTTTAGCTGGTGTCATATTACTGATTTTAATTGTTGCCTGATCCTATCTATGATTTTGACCTTTGAGTTTTCTCGAAGAGGCAACATTATATTTTATCTTTACATATTTAGAGTAGGATGAGTGAAAACCCCAAGCATTCATACTACCAAGCGCAAAACAATCCAAAACTCGCAGAGATGAACTCTGATGAACTGCGTAGCATGAGTCGTACTGCAATGAAAAAAGATCAGATGATGCATGTGTTTCTTTCCTAGATGCAAAAATAAGTCTCACATCTTAATCACATGATAATTTATGATTTAGTTTTGAGTGGAACTTGTAGTTTTATTCTTCCATGCTTTGTACATTTTCACAGCATTTTGCTAACTGTGTCAGAAAACAGGGCTATCCTTTGAGAGGCAGACACATAGCATAAGCCACCAACTGAAGAACCAAGTATTTTGGTTTAGCTTCCCTTTTGACTGAATTTAGAGAAATTGCTATTTTGAGGACTCAGCTGTCTGGCTGATCTGAAACATCATTACTGACTCTTCAGCATGCTGTGCCTTGGAACCTAGGCAGTGGGGTCCAGGGTCCCAGTAAAGAAGCACAAAATAGCACAGTTCAGTAATGCACTAACAGAAATGTAGAACATAGTGTCTACATGGCATGATCTCAGACACAGTGTGTCAAGTTTTCTGATATATAAAATATCTAACATGTCTGCTGAAACAAGTGTGGTTTTTTCCACTGCGATGGCAATATATTTAAAGAAAATTCATAAACCACCATGAATATTGCAAGTAATAAAAGCAATAGTAATAATTATTTCACTAATTATGAACATATTTATTAGAAGAAGTCATTTAAGAAAAGCAAGGTATGGAGAAGGACAGTGTTAGCAAGAGAAAAAATAGGGCATTTGAAATTATAGAAAAAAAGTCAGCAAAAATTGGTGATCCTCTGGTTCCTCTGTAGCATATTGGAGATTGGTCCTTGGCTTGCACAGGGTCAGAAATTCATCCAGTGAAACTAAGAAAAACTTGTTTTTCTTAGAAAAACATCCACAGAAAGGATGTTTTCTTAGAAAACTTCCACACGATTGCATGAGAGCTTTAGAATTTCAGGGGACAGGTTTATCCTCCTTCAAACTGTTCTGGTTTTATGCCCTTAGGGACAGGTGGGTTACAGTGATCTAAGACGGCATTTGCAATATCAAAGTGATTTATTCCAGTGAGAAACATTAAGAAGTACATCAGTAAAAAAATTCACAGCCTTTGAGTTACAGTTGTAACTAAATAAAATACCAAATAAAATCCACAGAAATGGGATAAAACCTAGCCTGAAATTAGCTATCTTCTATTTACTGAACATGAAAGAGGCACACATTTATTAGGAGGTTCACACAAAGTGTAACCACTGTTCCTGTGCTTTCATTATAACACTTTATTACGTCCCTTTAGCAATGGAAACACACATTTTTAAATGTCTTTTTTGACAAGGGCTCTTTCATGTGAGCAGCCTCTCATTATTTGCAAAGTTAACATCAGCAAACTTGAGTCATATTTTACCAGCACCTTTACTGATTGCTGCAATTAGGCTTGGCAGTGTGATGCCTTGTTGTCTCATCCCCTATCAGCCAAAAATTAAAAAGATCTCTGATGGCAATTGCCTAGTGGAACTTGTTTAATCTCTCAGTTCTCTGCCTCTCATCTGCTAAAGTATTTTCCTCAGTAGAAGACTGATTTGCCAACCAGCAGCACAATCACTGTATAAATGAATATTTGATGCCATGCATTAATTTGGGAGATCATTAGTAGAAACTGCAAATAGTACTGAAACCAAGTAACTGGATGTCCTGGGAAATTACAAATAGTATTATACAGAAACAGACCAGTTAAGATACAATTCTTTCGATGTATGGGATTATTTATCAAGGGTTACACTTGGAAATTCCATTTTCATCAAAAGCATTGGGCATATTTTCAGCATACATCACTACAATATACCTATTACCAGGAGAAATCAAACAAAAGAAAAAAAGTCAGTATTTTCCTATTCATGTTTCTCTCTTTTGTACACTTTCCAATACAGTGTGAAATTACCCTATACAGTTTTCCTGATGGCTAACCACATTTTCTGTTTAATAATTTGAGCAACAACATCAATTCATTAGAAAAAAAAATCATTAATTTATTATTTGATTAGGATAGACCCTAAAAAATCTTTGGCAAGGTTTGGTCCCCTTTCGTTTAATCACTGCATCATCCTCACTCATACAGAGGTCAAAAAAATGATCTTCCCCAAATTCTGAATGAGTTCATTTAAAAGTAATGGAAACTGATTGCATTTTATCATAGCATAGCATTTTATCTCTACTTTTCTCTTCATTATCATAAGGCCTTTGTAACGAATTCTAAACAACATTTCCATAATCCCATGCATTTATGCTCAGGCTCAGCTTTGTTATATCTGATCTGGTCAGCTGCTGGGTGAGTGCTTTAATATCAGACCATGATTTGCATGTTTTCTGCATTCATGGTGCATGGCCATAAGTAAAAGGTAATCTATGTGCCTGATGCTTTTAAAGTCTCAGTCTGGAGTTAAACTGATGGACATTAAGTAACTTTATAGGCCTCTAAATTATAAACAAATACAAAGAAATGGCACTAATCTAGCAAGAAAGCAGAATAAGGAGGCAAAGAAATTTAGCAGGAGTACTTTTCCCTAAAAGACTGAATTTTGACTGCTGCTGTCTCTTTTATTGCTCTTCTACCACACTTAGGTAAAGTAAAAGCACTAAATAGTATGTGGGTTAATATGAGTCAGAATCATACAGTTAAGCAACAGGGAACTTTGAGATAGGCAACACAAGACTGATGAGCGGGGTGTGAGCAAGTGCTAACGGTGCACCCTGACCTGGAATACAGAATAGGTTAATTTCTGCAGCAGTACAGATGGGTTGCAATTAACTAGTCCAAAGACATGAGCAAAGCCATCTTACTGATAATCCAGATGAATTCCAGCAGAATTTACTAGATCAGGCACAGTACAATATGAGCCTGGCTGTGGCACACAGATGACCACTGTCATGGTTTAAGGCCAGGCAGCAACCCAGAACCACGCAGCCGCTCACTCAATCCCCCCCCCCCCCTTCCTCCCTCCTCTCCTGCAGGGATGGGGAGGAGAATTGAAAGAATGTAACTCCAATGGGGTGAGATAAGAACAGTCCAATAACTGAGGTATAACACAAACCACTGCAGCTACCACCAATAATAATAATGATAAGGGGAATAACAAGGGAAGAGAATACAACTGCTCACCACCTGCTGACAGATACCCAGGACAACCCAAGCAGTGATCCAACCCTTCCGAGTAACTACCCCCAGTTTATATAGCGGATGTGACGTGCTGCGGTATGGAATACCTCTTTGGTCAGTTTGGGTCAGGTGTCCTGTCTCTGCTTCCTCCTGCCTTCCCCTCCTCCCCGGCAGAGCATGAGGCTCAAAAAGTCCTTGGTCAGACTAAACACTACTGAGCAACAATTAAAAACATCGGTGTTATCAGTGCTGTTCCCAGGCCGAAAGTCAAAACCACAGCACTGCACCAGCTGCTAAGAAGGGGAGAAATGTCTGCTACTGCTGAACCCAGGACAGTATCCACCCCTTATTCCATACCATTCACACCATTCTCAGATCCCAAATTTTCAATATACCATCACTCTTATCTCATATATATACATATATGTATATACATCCACACAGAGGGAGAGAGAGAGATCATTCCATAGTGCATGGACCAATCCCTATGAAGCTGCGGAGTCCATCCGGTCCATGATGTCAGGCTCCATATCTTGAAACAGTCTTTCAAAGCAGCAGAGGCTGTGTGCAGTGTTGGATCGTTGCCTGCTGATGATACTGCAGAACTCAACTGGTCACTGCTGAGCACGTCTGGTTTCATCAAAGTTCATTCTTTCTTGTGATGATGGTTGGAGGGAAGTCAGGGCCAGTCGCTGGTGACCTGAAGACATCTAGTTGGTGGGCTATAAAAGTG
>JAOEHY010026730.1:0-15973 GCA_025447955.1 Psilopsiagon aurifrons | reverse complement strand
CCCATTAAAATAAGGTCGTTATTATAGACCAAAGAAGTACAAAATCAAGCAATATTAACATTGATGTTATCAGTGCAGTTCCCAGGCCGAAAGTCAAAACCACGACACTGCACCAGCTGCTAAGAAGGAGAAAAAAAAGTGTCTGCTACAGCTGAACCGAGGACACATTTCTGTAGTGCTTTTTCTTAATGTAGAGCTGGGTGTCATTGTGCACCACTGGCAGTTGGTAAAAGAAAGGGTAAAAGAGTAATGAAAGGGATGGCAGCTGCTGTTCTGCTAATGTGTCATGATAGTGGCTAGACATCCTGAAAGAGGGTCTGAGCAAAGCACAGAGTCCAGTGCCCCTCCCTCAGGAGACCTGCAGGGCAGAGAGGAGGAACAGAGGCACATCTCTGCCATTGCAGTGCTGGTATCTATTGTCTGCTGTATCAGAGCAGCTTCTTGAAAAAGACTTTGTACAGAAAATAAAACGTACTTTGGCATCAGTCCTCTTGCAGCAGCCTATCACTGAATAATGGAAGGTTGTGAGCTCCTGGAATGAAGAATTTTGTAATGAAAGCAGTGATCCAGTGATGCCATTTGCGATCTGGTTTTGTCAAGACTTGCTACAACATTTTCTAGATTTCCTCCTAATTTCTTCCTTTCTTTGCATTTCTGATCTTTGCATAGAAAATAAACTCTTTGAGGCAAATCTAGCAGCAAAATAGAATATGTAAGGTGCATACATAGACATCCTTCTAGCTTTACTTGAGTAAGCCAAATGACTTCTCCAATTGCAGCTATAAGGAAAATACTTTTGCTCTCCAGGAGCATCCTGGCTGCTGTTAGACGGTGAAGCAGTGGAAAGAGTCAGTCTGGATGTGCTGCTCGGCTGAGGTGAACATGGGGTGGTGGCGATGGCCTTCTGCAGGACCTATGCTTTGTTCTGAAGGGCCTTAATGCAGCAGCAACTCTACTGGAGGGGCCACTTCAGGCACTGGTGAAAGTCAAACCTTTTGGTCAAGTGTATCCTCCTTTGCTGGACAAGAGGGCAGGGTAGGGATAGAGAAGAGTAGGAGAAAGCACCCACAGGCTTCCTCCTGTATGAAGAGAGGATGTGTTCCTTACCCTGTGTGGGATAACCCTGGGAAGAGCTGGAAGTTCTGTGTCCTTATTATGCTCCTGTAAAAGCTGGCTTGCACAGCAAGGTGGTCATTAGGGGAACTGAAGGATAATAGATTTACTTGCTTTTGGTTCATCATGATTATTCAGGATCACTTGAAAGATTCTGAGTTTTCTTCTGCTGAATTCCTTTATCCAAAAAATACTGGAAATGTCTTGTTTTTTCTCTCTTCTTTGTAATTTTTCAGAGGACTTAGATGTGAATAGCTAGGGGTTTTTTTCATCCCTTAATTAAAATCATGGATAGTTTTGATCTTTAATAAGCATATCTTTTCTTCCAGCTATTTATATTGTACCCATACAAAATAGATGTTAGCATCGACCAAAAAGAGTTTTAACCTGTTTGATCAAAATAATTTATTTTCCTCAAATAATAGGTCACTGTTATGGTTGCCATAATTCTCCTTGTTCTCCATTCATCAAGAGGAGTCTTCCAACTAAACAAGGCAGACTAGGGCTGAACTTAAAGAAAATGTGGCAACCTACTCTTTGAGGCCCTCCCCGTACATTATAAAGAACCAAAGAGTTCTAAGTACTGTATTTCATCTGGTACTCTGTGTGTCCTGATTTGCCCAGGAATGTCCTCTTGTGCTTTGCATTCAGGGTGCACTGAATGCTCACAGCTGGCCTTACATGGCCTCAGTTTGCAAAAAGCTGCTTCAACCCAAGGTCTCAGGAGGGGCTGCACAGGTGCCCATACATCCATCCTGGGGTTTTTGGGTGGCTGTGAGGAGACCTTAATTTCACCCTGTAACCAACAGTTCAGATTCTGTGAGTACCACCGTTAGATAAAATTGATCAAACGCCCATTCTCCCTGCTCCAGCTCCTCTGCCCCCATGGCTTATGAGCCCTGGCCAGGAAAGGCATGCTTCCATCTCAGCATTGTCCCTTCCCTTTCCACATCAGCCCCTTCATCTCTGCAGCAGTGCTCTGTGCTTGTTACTGCAGGTTTCTCAGGCAAGTCCTTAGCTGTCCACTTACCAAAATCACAGAGCTGCTTGAGCTGGTAACGATCCTAGCACTGATTGCAACTCTGAACCGCTGCACCGTGTGTCTCAATATAGAATGAAATCTTAAAAAGTACTTGCCCTTAGATGACATGTAAGTTTTGCTGGTATTATTTGTCAGGGCTGAACGAATTATGGCATACTGTATATGGTTGCTCTTCAGATAGGGTGTTGCAGTCCCATTAACATTTGCAACCACTATCTCCTGTTTGACTGGGCAGTAATGGAAGTGCTGTAATGAGTCTGAACAGGGCAGCAACCAGGGAATCTTTGAATGATGTTAGTGTTAAAGGCCCTGTGCAGTGCAACTGGGAAGCATCTTTGCAGGAAATAGACTCACTGCACAGTAAGTGAAATTTACCTCGGATTTGGGGATGTGCAGTGGTTGTGGAAAGATTCAAATGCATTCACACCAGTCATTCAGAATGTCATAGTTTACAATACTGCATATTTTGATTAGTACTGACTTTAGCAATCAGACAGATGGAAAAATTAGCCTGAGGTGATGCCCACATTTTCTTAAAGAATCAAACCACTCATTTTGCTCAGGTGTCTGTGTTTGGTGTGCGTGCATGCGTAATTCATCACTTGCAGAGCCAGTCAGCCAGCTATTCTCTGGAAAAGGCAGAAGCTAAAATCTAGTGTGGATTTATGTCGTGCTGGTTCTTCTTTTTTTTGTCTGGCTAACTATTATCTAGGTTGCTATATTATACATTCATGTGTATCATAAATATGTCTATTATAGAGGGTGTACAAGGCAAGAACCATAGATAAGATTGCAAAATATTTTTCATTTTGGTTTCCTGGATTTGGATGGCCAGAGCTTAGTGAAACATCTGCCTTTTTGGGTGAGATATCCCAAACATGGCTTATGTCCAAAGATGACAACTTGGTATGGAAAGTTTTACAGATCCACTTAACAATACTTTTGAGAGGGGGAAATGCAAAAGGAAATGCTTGTATTTAAAGTAATTTTTGAAATGCTTCCTTGGGAAGGCAGGGTCATATGAAATGTTAAACCTGATGGACTGATTGTGCTTGTGCAGCAGGGCTTTCTGTGTGCAGCAGATCTTGGGGAGCTTCTATTAATGATCATTTGAAAACCAGCTGATGTTTGTACACAGCACAAACCCCATGAGCACTGCTGTCCATCTCCATATGAATCAGGTATGCATGCAAAGCCAGTCAGTTTTATAATTAGCCACCTGATCCAGTGCACTGCTCCAAGCTGTCTCAGAAAGCTTTCCAAGCATTTCAGGGAATGCAAGGTCATGGCAAACAGACCTTCTTGTAGCAGCATGAGCCCTTCTGTGCCCTCTTAGCTGGAGGGGATTCATGTCCTCAAAGTAAATAAACTCAGCCACAGACAGGGAGTTCAGAGAAGCCTTTGAAGGCTGACATCCACAATCTCAGTGGGGATGCTAGAGTCCTGGATAGTTTTTGTAGAAAATTCTCGTATCAGGAGTGCTCCATCCACCTAAAGCCTGCTGACAGTGCAGGTGCTTGAACAGATCTGTGTAACACCACTGCAGGGAATCACAGAATCATAGAATAGTTAGGGTTAGAAAGGACCTTAAGATCATCTAGTTCCAACGCCCCTGCCGTGGGGGTCTGTCCAACTCAGCCTCGAACACGGCCAGGGATGGAGCATTCACAACTTCCCTGGGAAACTCATTCCAGTGCCTCACCACCCTTACAGGAAAGAATTTCTTCCTCATATCCAATCTAAACTTCTCCTGTTTAAGTATGAACCCATTGCCCTTTGTCCTATCACTACAGTCCCTAAGGAAGAGTCCCTCCCCAGCATCTCTATAGCCCCCATCAGATACTGGAAGGTTGCTATGAGGTCTCTATGCAGCCTTCTCTTCTCCAGGCTGAACAGCCCCAACTTTTTCATCTTATCTTCATACGGGAGGTGCTCCAGTCCCATGATCATCTTCGTCGCCCTTCTCGGGACTTGTTCCAACAGTACCAAGTCTATTTTATGTTGAGGACACCAGAACTGCACACAGTACTACAAGTGAGGTCTCACAAGAGCAGAGTAGAGGGGCAGCATCCCTCCCTTGACCTGCTGGTCAAGCTCCTTTTGATGCAGCCCAGGATACAGTTGGCTTTCTGGGCTGCAAGAGCATACTGCCGGCTCATGCTCATTTTCTCATCAACCAACACCCCTAAGTCCTTCTCCATGGGACTGCTCTCATTCTCTATTAAAGTTGCATAGTGGAGCACTCAAAGCTAAGTACATGTCAAGAATAAGGCTAACAACAGTTTTACTCCCTCCTTCCTAATTTCCTTCCCAGCCTGTATTCATGCAACTTTGCAGTTGCCTCACTGCAGTGTTGTTCTATTTTTCTCCTGGGAAAACACAATTAGGTTGGAAAGACAAAGTGCCCAGGGGGAGCAGAGATGCTGCTGGTGTGAGTAGCGTGCAAGAATCTGTGCTGTCCCCAGGGACCACCCTTGGGATGGACCTAGAATTGTGCCATTGCTTATTGAGTAGCATGGTGGGGAGCTGGGCACTCCTGGTTGTTTTAAAGGAGGAGGGAGCAGGCGGAGCTGCTGCACCTCCCAGTGATGATGAGGACTGGCAAACTGAGAGCAGACCCTGGGCAGCTGTTGCTCTGGTGAGAACAGCGGCCACCAGGAGGCCTGCCTGGTCAGTCAAGGGCTGGCAGGGCTATTAATAATAAAACTGAAGGATCCTTCCTTCAGCGACAGGTTTTCCTGCCACTTTCCTACTTGGGGCATTTGTTTCCCATGAGACCTATGAGAGGGCTGGGCTTTTTCTTAGCTGCTGCCACAGATGCACATCCTCACCACAGCAAGTCCCGCAGGTAGTAGACCTTCATTAGCAGGGCACCACACTAATATGTACTAAGCTAGTAAGCAATAAGCTACTAAATCCCTCAGGAGATTCCAGAAGTAGCTTATGACCAGTTAACCTGAGGATCTCTGCATTACACTTGGTGTGTGTTAAACCTGCCTTATGTCTTTTGTGACACTTGGTGCGCTGGCTCACCAGTGGTCTTCTCCCTGACTATTTATCACATGGCAGCAAGCTGCGGAGAGCTGTGTGCAACTCAAGGACTTCCTCCAGGAGCAGTAGGTAAAGTAATACAGGTCACACTTGATTTGTTTCTTCCCTTTGTGTGGTGTACATGCTGCCTTTCCGGGACAGGTGAGGGAATTTGCCACAGGGAAGCACCTTGGTGCAGGTGCAGGCTGACACTATTGAACTCCTTAATCAGTGCCTGCACCTTGTATTGATGCCAACAATTTTACTGTTAAAAGCTATAGGAAGTTAAACTCAGAGGCTGTTTTATACAATACAGATCCCATGCCTGTATAGGATACTCAGTACTGACTCCAGTGGAGCTTATCTTCTGCATCAGATAGACGCTGAGTTTCCTTTAGGAAGCCCTAGCTAGAGGGAGAGGCATTGTTTATTTTTAATGAGGCCAGTTAGCCCGAAGCAACCCACCTGGCTGCAGAAATAAGTTCTGTGCGATACTACTTTTGCTTCCTCCGAAGATCTGGTGTGAAGCTGAAGCCTCTAGTGTGGCTATAGCCAAAAGCTGATTGAAGTCTTTGGGTGTATAAACCACAGGGTAGCAAAAAGAGAGGCTTTGTGCCTTTTTTTGAAAAATCTGTATTTTGGTTTTAAAAATAACAATAAAACATGAAGAAGGTGCAGGAAGGAACCATGGAAACAAGGGAACAAAGTACAGTGACAGGCACTGAACACCTCAAAGCCAGAGAGGTGACTTGACGTCATATATAAACTTGGCAAGTAAAGGAGTAGCGAAGAAAGGATTGTCAAGGACTAATAGTCAAAAGCTGATACCATTGAAATTCCAGCTGGAAATAAGCCGACACTTCTATCGCTCAATAAAGGGACTAATGAATGAAATTTAATAACTCATGATATACAGAGGTCAAAACAGATAACTGGTTCTTTCCTCTGGGCTTCAGTTCTATGAAGCCAAGATCTGATGTACCTTCTGCAGTTTCATCAAGGAAAGAAATATGTAATAAGTAGCAGCAAGTCTGAAAGAACTTGAAAATGTTTCCTACAATCTCGAATGCAGTTTCAGTGTGTTAGAAGTTCAGAGGAATTTTTTTATTCAATTTATTTTGTTTTGGCAAATTCGTTCTGAGATCAGTTAGCTCTAAATTATTCCTGTGTGCAGTTTGGTAAGTGTACGTGACTTTAAATAGATTTAAGAAAATATTTGGAAAATAATTGGTTGAAGAATCCATTAAAAAACTAATGTTTCTGAACTGAACAATATTTTTATCCTTTGGGAAATGAAATGATTTTGCTTTCAGACTGGTATGAATTAGGAGTAATTAAATTGAAGTCAACAGAGTGACATTTGTCAGATTGGATGTAAGCAAGTTTATGGTGCTGTCCACTAACAAGAAACCTTGTAAAATGTGCCCCTTGTGGGTTTTCTGGTTTTAGCTGTTTATTAGGACTGCTTGAATTATTCATGGTGTATAAATTATCTGATAAAGTTGAATCTCTTTCTGTCAGTGAAAAGTTTTCAGACTGGCTCTGAATGCTGAAATGAAGTATGTGCAGTTGCTGGGTGGTTTAGGAGTTTACTGGACTACCTGCCTTTTGTTACCTGTGGGCTGGTAGCCAGTGGGTCATGTTAATCATGTGTTATTATCCCAGGTTGGCTGAGGCACTGACGTCTTTTAAGGGGGCTGGATATACATATGCAGTGAATGGAAGTCCCTTCAGGGAGCAGTGGGAAGAAGGATCCTCCATGTCAATGCATGCAAGGCCCATAGCACCAGCTCTGTCTCATTCCCTGCAGTCAGACAGTTCCTGGACTGGCTGAGGACCTCCTGCCTGTCCTCTGTCCTCTTCATCCCCAGCAAAACCAGCTTTTTCGCTCTGAACCCCTTACCTCACAATATCCAGCTTGTGGAGCCATGGTCATGCTGAAGCATGAGCTTTGCTGCCTGTCCTCTGCCATGTGATCTGCCTGTTCCTCAGTGTCCATGCTCATGCATGGGGATTCCCACTGTGGGAAAGCAAAACACGAGAGTCTCCTCATGAATGGTCCTTTTTTTGTATACATATATTCATTTGTGTGTGCATATATGCGTATATTCATATGTACTCATACACACACATATATAGTCATGAGGAGTAATCAGTAACTGAAGACTGGGAAGGGAAGGAAAAGCCTCTGTTGCATGGCTCTCCTCATAAATTTTCCTGCCGTGTGAGGTGGAGAAAAGGTGTGGGAAGGTCATGGGAATTTATATTGTCTCGTGTATTTGAAGTGGTGTATTGATAAAAATGTTGTTTTAATTGTTTGGAATAGTTACACAGAAGCACTGCTCCTTCACTTGCATTGTCCTCTGTCAAACTGTTCTTAGAGTAACCTTGGACTTTGGAACATCTGAATTTAATTTCTTTTAACACTAGAGATATTTATTCCCATTTGAGAGAGTAAAAGAACAGAAATTTTTGGGAGCAGAGGTAGCTTGTAAAGATAGCAACATTGAGTTTGTTAGCTGGTCAGTAGTAATTAAGCTTATTTCCATAGCAACATTATCAGTTCAGCTCCAGAATTTTGAGACTTTTGTGTGCCCAGTAATTAGAACTAATATCCTAATTTTAGTACAGATACTATGTGCGTATTTGGTGACAGTCTTGTAACTAAGAACACTGATTGGGGTGTGAAATAATGTTCTATTTTCTTTGAGTTCTCTTTCTTGGATCACTTCAGACTGCTTAACTAGCTAAAAGCAAATCACTGCAGTCACTTTCTTGGTATATAGGACTGGATTTCCATTTGGGAGAATAGAAGCATATATGTGTATATATAATTTACTTAAATACAAAAGCTTGCTTATCTGTGCAATCCTTGACAAAGCACAAAGGCAGAGACAAAGTACAGCATTCAGAATATCCATATAACCCTCATCTAAATTGCTCTAGTTCAATCCAGTGATGGTCTCTCTGATGAGCGGTTACTGCTGAGCTTGGAAAGGGAGGGTATTCAGCTTGCTTGCAAGCAAGCCAAGGGGTTGCATGGTTGAGATCTGCAGGAAAAGAAGTCCTCCATCCCAGCTTGGTCCCACTCCCCACCTGTGCTTCTTGGCTTCCCTGGGACTTCCCATTAACCTCCCCAGAGGCCAAGCTGCCCTTTGCAGTAGCTATTTTTCTGAGCTTCCCCATGAATACACATTTGATGGGATGCACAGCAAATAGAGTTTTGGCAGCACACATGGGAATGTGTGTGAGTTGTGCAGAAGTCCTCAGATATTGGCAGGTAGCCCTCGGGGTTTGGGGGGAAGTGTGCCTGCCCCTTATCTCCCCACTGCCATTTCTGTAGGACTGAGGACTAGGATCTTTTCCAGAGCACACCGACAGCCACCCTTTTAATAACAAAGCAGGACTAGAGGAAAGCTGTGGCATGAGATTGCCATCTTTCCAGTGAATTCAGTGCAATGACCTTGGTTTTTATCATTTAGCCCCGTATGAGCAGGTTCTGTCTATTTCTTATAACCAGCCTAGCAGTATAAATATACACATATTTACATTCCAATTTAAAACACTACATTTTATCCTCACTGATGTTGCCTGTGAAATGTGATAGGAAAAACTAAGCAGCCACAGTAGGAGAACTTAGGTTTCTGTAGATTTGCATCCTCCATCCCCTAATCCTTCTCAGCTCCTGCAGCACCACTGTGTTTGATCCTGCATTTCCAACTTTAGCCTGGTCTGGGACTGATTGGAGCTAACTGTGCAGGGACAGAGAGCAGGCTGTTGCCTCCCAGGATGAGAAAACTCTCCTCTCTGTACCCGGCCTCCAATTTTCACAAAACCTGCCAGGATTCAGAGCATTGCTTTCAAGCTCAGAGGCAATTGTCTAGATTACTGAGAGTAAATATTTGTGATTGTTGGAGTTTTACCACGGCTTTTGACACTGTGTACTCTCTACTGCAGAAGAGAAAAAAATGCAGTCGTTGGCAAGGGCAAGGCCACTGTAGTGGGTTTAGGGGCAGACAAGGGGGATGCAGAGAACAGATACAGAATTTGCTGGAGGGAAAGGTGGTACAGGCTGCTATGCTATCTCCACTGCCCTATTGCCTGTTAAAAATTGCTAATTTTTAATTAAACAGAAGAACAGATAAATCTTTTTAATAGTGCAGCATGGTTTATGACAAGGTTTACAGCAAGGGAAGGGTTCTTGATGATTTTGGTGACATGGTTTAGCGTGTGGTGTCCCTGCCCATGGCAGGGGGTTTGGAACTGGATGATCTTAAGGTCCTTTCCAACCCTGACTATTCTATGATTCTATGATTTCCATCTCTGGAACCTCTATCTTCCCTATCCCCAGCTGTCAGTTTTGCTTAAAACTGGCCAGCAGGTTCAAATATCACTAAGGAAGGCTTGACAGATGTATATACAATGTGATTGTGTAAGGCTTAATTTCTTTAGAAGCAAGCCTGCAATGTTTTGACGATAAACCCCTGTGTCTTGGCAGACATCATAAGGAAGCAGGTTCAGCATGTGCAGTGGATATATAGTAGAAAATAACATTAGAAGACTTGCTCCTGTTGTTAATGATTTCTGAAGGTAAGAGCAGTTAATGTATTCATGACAGACTTGTACCCAAAGATTTGTAAGCAATTTATGGTATTCCATGAATGGGAAGCCAATGACCATAAAGCTGGGACCCAAATAGAAAATAATTTTGTAGCAAAGGACTTCAGATTTTGCAGATGCAGCAACTCAGCTGTAATCCCCCTGGCAGGGAAAAAAATCATTTAGTAGACTTGCCATAGAATACCTGGGGGCTTACAATTTAGTCTTTGTGGCCTCCTGGAATTCTAGCACAATTTGGCATCCACTTCCCCCTAAGGAAAATGAAACTCTGCATTACAACCAATATTTTGCTAACTTGTGTTTGTCTGCAAAAATTCCATGATAAATCTAAAGACAGTGGAGAAATACACTGCTGGTGATGGATTTGTGCACAAATTGACAGATTAACTATTCTTAAGAAATAACTAGTGAACCAGACTAACATACTTTGCACATGAATCATGGTGGGTTTTGGAGTCTGAAACACTATTTTTTTTTACCATGGGTTTAAATGGATGAACTACTGTTTAAGTATAACCAATTCTGTGCAAATGTTTTTTTGTAAGCTTGCAGGTAAAAAGTGCAATGGCTGGTTACAATAGGCAAGGGGGACAGCTTATAGACTGGATACAGAGGAGCTGCCTTTGTTCCTAGGTCAGCGGCATACTTAAAGGTAAAATAAAGGTGTAAGTGATGCAGTGCTATAACCAAGACCTAGTCCAAAGTCTAGGTAGTGACCAGAGCCTTTCTAATTAAAATGAAGAGCCACTGCTTCTGCCCCACAAAAACAAAATTACTGGAATCTTCATCCCTTTGCTTTGGCTTAGACCTGATAATTTTAGCTCTAGGAGGGGAAGTGGACAGAGGGAGGTCATGGCTGTGAGAGGCAAGAAGTGCTGGCTACCTCTTCCATCACTAGAAAACTTGTGTGATGGCACATCATCTCCCCCTCCAGTCAAGTCAACCAAACTGTCTTCACTTGCTCTTGAAGGAGATGGAGGGTTTAAGGACCCTTGCTAACAGTCAAGTTATGATCCCTTTCTTGTAAACTTGTTTGGGCTTTGGGACACACATCTTGGGGCTGCACATTGCTGCATTTATGTACAGCTCCTGTGAAACTGGAGCTGTAAAACTTCAATTGCAAAAGAGCTTAAGTTTTTTCCTTACTTTCTCTCTTTATTGTTCTCACTTTCAGTAGGCAATAGAAAGGCCTTCCAATTTTTTTATACCTTTGGGGTTTTGTTATAATCCTTTGGGTTTTGAGGACATTGGTTGAGTTAATACTTGGAGGCATGTTTTTGTGAGGTGTAATTCAATGTCCCTTGGCTACAGGAAGGGGGTCAGTACAAAGGGTAAGGACATTCCTTTCCACTGAATTCACATTTTGATAAGGCCATTATTTATGAGGGTGTGGTAGAGTCATCATATTTGTGGATTTATTTGGTCCTCTTTTCATCGAAACCTGGAGATCTAGGTGTCCACCACTGTTCATAAGCAATATTTGCAGCCCTCAGTTTAAAAAACATTTTATGAATCATTTATAAACATTACTCATTCACAGGAAACAAATAATTGCTGTATTAAAAGTTCTGCTTTCCCAGGAGACTATATCCAAAGAACCTTTTTTGCAAGCCCTGGTGGCCCTAGCAGCAATACATAACTTGCTGAAATGAGAGAACAGCTAAATATATATATTTTGGCTAATACAAAAGAAGTGGGTCAAAATGTGCTATATTACCAATGAAACATAGCACTTTTTTTGCCTTTATGATATTAGGTAAATCACCTTTGCTGCCTGACTGTGCTAACTATGGATTGGGACTGACATTTAGGTATAAACTAGTGGGAACTTGATCTGCTGCATATACATGAGGAGGCCCTAACACAGGCATGTCTTTGGTTCCTCTTCATGTGATGCTTATGCCTCATGCATGAAAAAGAATTGTGAAACTGTTTTTAAAGGCTGCTGTATGTTGTGGGATTTATTGCAAGGAGCGCTGAGAATTGGTAAGCTAAAGAAGTGCCCTATCATATTTTGTCTGATATAGGGATTTGTACAGCCCTCTGCTGCAAAAGACAGGTCAAGTGGAGTAGTGTTTCTAACTTAACGGATAATGTATAGTAGCAAATACGAAAAGGAAGACACAACAATGCATAGTGTCTGTATTTTAGCCCCCCCTTCAACATTTTTCATTTAAACTTCATATGTAGAACATCATAATCTATTGTGCAAAATCAAACTATGACTTCCCCCAGAAAGCTTCCTATTAACTGGTGGAGAATGCCAGAATTACCTGTGCTAAATATGTTAAAAAGTTATCTTTTCCATTCTCTCTGCACTGCGATTCAATGGACTAAGGAGTTAAGTTCTCCTCTTAGATGGGAAAGGTGAAGCATTGCAGATAGTGAATGTATCTGGCATGAAACTAAGAAACTACTGGGAAGTGTGAAAGGAATTTCTTTGGTGATGTAATGGAAGATGATTGGCATTATCTTCTGGCACCAGGAATAGAATGGGGAACCCCTGGAAAAGAGTTGAAAGTGGAGAGCAGATTGTGTTAGGGACACTGTGACCTAGAGAGAGAAGCTGCCCAGGAGGTCCCAAAACTGGGGGCAACTAACACTGGTAGCCATGGTTATTACTGCAGAGCAATTGCACTGATATTTGTTAAGTCAGTAATGGAGATGGAAAGGACCATCTATTTCCCAGGTGTGTTTTAGTAAGATCTACATTGCTGTGAAACAGTTTTGTTACACTTTCATGAAAAGCAGCAGTGTTTAGTAATATAAGTTGAATCATTTGGAGGAATTAAAGTAGTGACAATCTAATACTGATCCTCCTAATTACAGAATAAATTAGCATAAAGGAAATAAATGACGCATTCCTGGATTTACTACTGAAGGTTATTTTATTAAAATGATAGTTTCTTGATTTGGGTTGTTTCTGAATATTCAGGTGTGTGGTTTTTTTATTTTATTTTTTCAACTGGCAGTAAGAAAGATACATAGAAATGAAAATATATGGAAGAAAGTACACTGTAGAGAAGTAATCGTCTACTTTATCTTTCATAAGGAGCTGGTCATGGGTTTTCTAGACTGGCTTTTCTCTCTGCTTGCATTAATTGCACAGCTGGAGCTTACCCCTGCTGATAGAAGCTTGCTCTTTAATTCAATAATTGTATTTATTTTCAAATACTTTATGAAGACAAGTGCATTTACTGAAGTTTTAAAAAGCTGTTTTTTTCAGATTCACATCATGGTATTGTTTGGATTAATAGTGTACCCACATTCCAGAAGTCACATCTTTTCCAATAAACATTCATGAAGTCATGTTGGCAATGCAGGACATGATTATTCTGTGAAACTGTATTGCACACAAGGAATGACAGAAGTGAAAGGGTTTTTTTTTTTTATTCCATTTTCCTATTTTGTCTACTACCTCTTTTCTGTTTTGTTAGATAGGTGAGTTTTGGGGGAGTTGATCCTGGTATGAGAAGGGATGCGCGCAGAGACCCAGAACAACAAGTTGGCTTTGGCGGTCAGACAATGAAAGCTTCATGAATTTCAGATTTTTCAGACATCAACCATGTGCTGAAAGAGGGAGGAGAAGAGAAAATAGATGAACGTTGTCAGACTTGCCATTAGGTTCAGAGGGCTCATATTGAATTAATCTGAAGTCTGTACACTGATCAGTCCTTGGTTTGGATGACTGACACCATGCTGTATATACCAGTAAAAACTGCTGAGCATATTGTCTAACCTTTCCCTGTAATTGCAGCATCAATCACTCTATGATTAACATGCTCACTGGCATCCTTTTTCATCTTCTGCAATAGTTTCCCTTCCAGTAAAAGAATGGATTAATGGCTGAGCACTAGGGGAAAAGAAAGGAGTCTTCTCTGAAGGAGACCATATGAAAGTCCATAGAAAATCCTAATTTATAATGTGTCACTTGGAATAATGAAACACCCTCCTTACTCTGCAGAATCAATAGTTTTTTAAATATAAATGGAAATATATAACTGAAAAGGAGGATCATTTGTCTGTTGAATACCTGTAACCATATTATATAGTAACTTTGATTTGTAAATGCTTTTTTTTTCTGGATGGAGAGAGATCAGTCTAATCCCATTACACATTTCTCATTTTCACAGCCAAAATCTCATTCTTCTGGGACATGAGTCAGCCTCTTGCCTCTTCTCACCCATGTCTGGAGCATGAATACTTATCTAGAAAGATTCAGGAACACTATGTAGCAAAGGAATCCAACTGCGAATAATAAGATAACACAAAGAGAGAAAAACTTTACCTGAATACTAAAATATAACTTCCTATTTGTTAAGTTTGCAGAAGACCCTCTTGAAGAAGTAGTCAATTTACTTCTCGTACAATAAAGAATAGTGTAGACAATATATAGTAAAGGGTGCTTTTTTTCTGTAATCAGAATATTTTAATAATTAATTTAACATTGGGGTTGTTTCTTAGTACTGTCCTACGAGAGGTTATACAATAATTTCCATGGCCACTAGAATTTCCCAAATATGTACAAATATTAATGTAAATCTGATAGGAAAGTATTATTTACATTTTCCAGCACACTTCAGCTGGTGATAGGTCATCATCTAAAAGATTACATCCTTTAGCATTTTGGAGTCACTAACCTTCTGAGCTGAAAACTTCATTGTCTTTGAATTCTAAGACCCAGGGCTTCAACCTGCCATAAAAAGTGCTGCATTCACATTTGAAGATTTCTCAGAGTGTGTTCAGTTTTCATAGCACTGTACAGGACCAAAGCTTATGCTGAATTGCAAGCAGCAGCTCAGGCAATGAAATGAATAGAAAATCTTCAAGAAGGTAGTCCAAACAAAATCTAGACTGATGCTTTTGTGAAAAGACTGAACCGGCATTTTAATAAATTTTCTATAATTCAAAGAACTTCCCTATTAGAGTGATTATTTTTTTTTTTCCATTTTGATATCTTTTCAAGGCTTCTGATGATCAGAGAGCAAGAGCCTTCCCCAAGAGACACCTTCAGCAGAAAACAAATAGTAATACATTAGGCATGCAAGGTAGACCTTGCAGACAGCTACTCAGTTCCTCATAGTCTGATAGATGCCTCCAGAAATTACACTCACTTCTAAGTGGAAGGTAGCATGTGATACCCCGTTTATGTACAGCTTCTTGACTTCCACTGGTGGGCCAGTAATCCATATTTCACAGCTAGCTTTCTGTGTCATCTGCTCTTTGTCAGAGGTACAAACTAAGTGTTCTTATCCCTCTACAGTCAGCCTGGTTTTAGATGTTTTATGTTAGCTATTTCGTGAGAGACAAGCAGCCATATTGAAGCTGAAACTAGGTGCCTGTTATAAAGCAATTTCTAATCCCATCCATAATTTCCCACCACAGAAGTCTATTCTTTCTGGAAGTTCACATGCTGAATCTTGGTGAATAAGGGAATTCTAGGAATGTTAGGGAAAGAGACTTGGGTAAATTTATAAAAGTTCACCTAATTTAATAGTCTCAGATTGGAGTCTTTGTTCTACTCTGAAAGAGCCTGACTAGGCATTCCACTTTAGCTTTACTTTGCCTGTCTTTGGGGACTTCCTTTGGGCTGTGAATGTTTTGTAGGAAATAGGTCACTTGCAGAGACATACAATAGATTTCTCACCTAAAATGCAGAAGGGAAATGATTAATTGGATTTTTTTGAAACTTGACTGTTAAGTTTTGTCCTACTTTGTGACAGACATTTTATGCAATTTATTTAGAATCCTTGTGTGTTAATTAGAAGATGTATATATTATCATATTCATTATCTTATTGAAAATACATGTTCTGAGCAATGTAAGGAAGGTGATAACTTGGCAAATTGGCTATGTATGAAAAGTTAGCAAAGTCACCTGGGAATTTCAGAGTTGTCAATAGATGTTGGAAGTGTTCAGGTTCTTATGGGAAAACAATATTCTCAATGATAAAATATGCCGAAGTTCTTGGTATGGGTGAGAACATGCTAGGCACAAAACCTATTTGCTAATCGGAGTAAGGGTTGTAGTTTACTGAGGTGCATCTTAGAATCATAGAATGATAGAATAGTTAGGGTTGGAAAGGAGCTTGAGATCATCAAGTTCCAACCCCCCTGCCATGGGCAGGGACACCTCACACTAAACCATGTCACCCAAGGCTCTGTCCAA
>JAOEHY010026729.1:0-21385 GCA_025447955.1 Psilopsiagon aurifrons | reverse complement strand
AGACCAAAATGTACTAAGCAGTAACTAAAACATTGGTGTTATCAGCACTGTTCTCAGGCCACAAGTCAAAACCACAGCACTGCACCAACTCCTAAGAAGGAGAAAAATGACTGCTACTGCTGAACCCATGACACATAGAATCACAGAATACCAGCTTGGAAGGGACTTATAGGATTGTGGGGTCCAACTTTTCTTGGAAAAGCGTGGTCTAGACAAGATGGCCCAGTTGAACCTTACATATATCCAGCACTAGGAAATCCATGCTCTGGTTTTGGCTGGTACAGAGCCTATTTAATTCCTAGTAGCTGGTATAGTGCTGTGTTTTGCATTAGGATGAGAATAATGCTGATAACACACCAGTGTTCCAGCTGTTGCTGAGCAGCACTTCCCCTGATCAAGGATCCTTCAGTCTCTTCAGTCTCCTGCTCCAACAGTGAGAAGGGGCACAAGAAACCGGGAGGGAGCAGAAACAGGACACCTGACCCAAACTAGCCAAAGGTGTATTCCATACCACAGCATATCATGCCCAGTATATAGACTGAGGGGAGTCACCCAGAAGGCCCAGATTGCTGCTCTGATAGGTCTGGGTATTGGTCAGCCGGTGGTGAGCAATTATGTTGTGCATCACCTGTTTTCTTTCTCAGGGGGTTGGGTTTACTCCTTCCTCTCCATCTGTATTTCCTATAATTATTATTATTATTTATTTATTTTCTTTCAATTATTAAACTGTTCTTATCTCAACACATGGGTTTTTCCATTTTTTCCAGTTCTCCTCCCCATCCCACTGGGGAGTGGAGGGGAGTGAGTGAGTGAGTGAGCTGCTGTGTGGTACTTAGTTGCCAGCTGTGTTAAACCAGTACAACACTGTACCGTTTACTAGAATGAAAATTAATTCTATCTCAGCTGAAACCAGGACAATCCATCACTCTCCCAGAGAGATTGTTCCAATGGCTGATTGTTTTCATTGTGAAAAAATTCTCCATTTTTATCCAATTGGAATGTCCTCAGGATTAACTTGTGCCTATTACTCCTCTTCTTTTCCATGTGATTCCTTGTAAAAAGGAGATCTCCATCTTCTTTGTGGCCACCCTTTAAATACTGGAACATGGTGACAGGTCTCCCCTGAGCCTTCCTTTCTTGAAGCTGAACAAAACCAATTGTCCCAACCTTTCCTCATGCAACAGGCTCCCCAGTCCTTTGATCATCTTTGTCGCCCTTCTCTGGACCCTTTTCAGCCTGTCTGAAAGTCTTCCCACTTTTATGGAGGGGACAACTGAATACAGTATTCCAGGTGTGGTCTGAAAAGCACTGAGTAGAGTGGGATAATGACATCTTTATCTCTGCTGGTGATGCCCTTATTGATGCAACCTAGATTCCTGTTGCCTTTTGTCACAGCTGTGCACTGTTCACTTACATTGAGCTTGTCATCTTAGAGCTGCCCCCCATCTGGGTATATCCCAGGCTGTGTTGCACTCCTGGGTTATGTTTTCCCAGGTGCAAGACTACATTTTTCTTTGTTGAACTACAAATATTCTTGCTAGCACTCTCCTCCAGCCTAACCAGATTTTCCTGCAAGGTGGTTTTCCTTCCCAAAATGTCCCCTTCCCTACTCAGCTTGGTAGTGTTGGCAGACTTAATCAGGGTACAATTAATCCTATCTTCCAGATCATTTACAAAGATTTTAAACAGCATTAAGCCCAATATTGATAACCTGAGGGAGCCTACTAGTGACAGGTCACCAGTTTGAAAAGGAGCTGTTTGCCTCCACCCTCTGGGTGTGTCCAGTCAGCCACTTCCCCACTCATCACATGGACCACTTCTTTATTTCATTTTGTTGCTTTGCTTTGCTTTGTTTTCTACAAATATGTTTTTTAAATCTAATTGTGGATTTTTTGTAAGGAAAAGGTAGGCACACCCTTCTTCTGCTAGTGCTGCTACCATTAATAAAGCCATCTCTGAAAGTAGTTGTTAAAAGGAGCAGCCCAAATCCTTACACAAGCAGAACATTTTAGAAAAATTCACAATGCATTTTAGTAAGGGTTCCCTGTAAAAGGTGCTACAGAAAGGGACTAAAGATGGTTAGTGGTCTGCCATTGGGAAAGGTGGTCTAGAGTTTCTCCTCTGTATGTCATAAACTCTGTTCTGTCCATCTATTCTGCCCCTGTCATCCCCTCTTTTAGTGCTACTTTTCCTAGAAAATGTCTTGTGCATGGGAACTGCAGTTATGGTAATCAGATCAGACAAAGCAAGCTCTCCAACTGACTATGTTCTTTTGTCCTATCCATCCTCTATACTTAAAGCACTGTTAAGGTCACTGTGAAACACTGAAATCATTTTTCCCCCTTGATTTAAAAGAAACTGAAAAACATCTCTTTTATGTTTTCTTTCAGAACTAAAGGTCAGCTCAGAATTGAAAGATAGATCATGACAAGGGACTAAAATGTGTTTTTAATGTAAATTAGGTATGTTCATTAGTGATGAAGGTTTTCTGATTGCAGAATTACCAAGTATAAGAATCTGTGTAGAGAAGTTTTCACTGGAGTCTACACATGGTATTATTTGGGAAACTGCAAATGAGAGATATGCCTACCGCTGTATCATTAGAGACTAAATGTAATCCCATGCTAAAAGTTCAATACAAACATATTTTGATTCTTAAAAACATTTGAAATCCTCACTGATCGATTTTGCTCTGGTGCCAAAGAAAACTGCAGTCTGTCTTTGAATGTGCAGAACTCACAAGCTTCCATAGAGCCAGAATATTTTAGAAAAGTGTATGATAAGTAGACTCATGACCTGGAGCATTCTGAGAATTTTCTGTAAAGTATGTAGGTCAGATATAACATTAGCATGAAAATCACTATCTCATCTGTCTATTGTTCACAATGTCTACAGTGGTCTCTCACTTCTCCATGCTAAGTAACCTTTCCTCCATGAATGGATAAATTCACCTTTGGGCAAAAACCAACCCTAAAAGGAGTGAAAAGATTAGAGAAAGTTATCAGCCATTATTAATTATTTTAACATGAGTTGATAATTTTAAAAGTCTAGAAACACTGATTTAGAGTAGCTATAAACTCAGTAGTCTCAAAATCATGTCAAATCTTAAAGCCAACTGATCAATCCATTTAAAACATCTTTTATAGTGCAAACAAATCTCTAGATTCCCCAACTTTGTTCTTCCGCACTTTGGCTTGCACTGCCCTGGGCTGAACTTTGAGTTTCAACACTGACTAAAGCTTTTGTTCCTCCTGTTAGGCTGTCCCATGTGTCTTCTTATTTCCCTGTATAATTCCTTCTTATTTCTATTTCCCTTCTCTACTTTTTGTTTAACTATTCTGACATGACATTATCACAGCTTTATGTCAGCTCTAGTTGGGAAACAACCTCTCCTACAATGCTGTGGTAAGCCTGTGAGAAAAGTGGGATGTCCAGTTTCTGACGTTTTTCTTTTTGTTTAATAAAAAAAAAAAAAAAAAAAAGGGTTTAAAATCAAATAAAACAAACCTCACCCTCACAGCTTCCACTAATTTTTCTTATTTTTCTCTTTTTACTCAGAAAGTAGCATAACTAAAAGATTAATATCTTCCTCATAAAATTTTTTTACAGACTACAGGAAAGGGAGTAAGGGGTATTGTTAAAGTAGAGACTTGAAGACTATATTCCAGATATTTCAATTATTTTCTCCTGCTTGTAAGTACCATTCTAGAGCTGCAGAGGAATACCTAAAAAGTACCACTTTAAAAATTCAGAGACATACCTAAAACATCTGATGTGACAGGAAAGAGTAGTTACCGATATGTTTCTGTTATTTCAACAATAGTAAATCTTAATTATTTCTCTAGGTCAGTGTTTGAAAGAACAGCATTGGAGGGTAAATATCAGGTAAAATCCAATTATTCAAAACATGGACATCTGGTTTGGTATGGGATTTTTGCCAAAGATAAAAAAAAAAAAAAAAAATATTAATTTCATTTTAATTTAGCTCTAACATATCTTAAGGAAAGCATTCAACTCCTCAGTAGCCATAAATGAATATGCATTATTATATCTGTATATAATCTTTCTTTTATTTGGAAAATATAAGTGACAATGTGCAAAAAAAATATTCTTTCTTAGGAACTTTTCATACAGTTAAGTAAAGCCTCTCCACTTCTGCCAGGAAAATCTGCATCTCTCATTTAACTTTTGAGGTTGCTATGTGACACCTTTCAAGCTGCATATGTGTTAGACATTTTATAATATTAGCTCAAAATCTTAATATAACTTTCCTACTATGTAGATATATTCATCTTATAGTTCACTCATTCTGTTGAATGTACACAATTTATCTGGAATTTATGATGTTAAGATACAGCTGCTTCAAAATTTTTGCACAGTCTTGAATAGTACTCAAATCATGCTCTTTCTGCTCCTGGTATAATCTGTGTGGACATACTTTATATGTGGTTATGAGATATTAACATTTGTTTTAATATTAGAAAAATGAAATGTTAATAAATACAATGTATTTAACTCTTCAAACCAAAAATTTTACACACTATATTTGAGTATATTCAAAATGCAAAAAATAATTATTTCATTTAATTTGCTAAATGCACTATTTATATTTTACCAAAAGCTGGGCCGTTTATTCCCCTTCTCCCTGTGTTAAATTTGAAGTCAGTTGTGGTTCTGAGAATTCCTTAAACAGCTGTTGACTAAAACAGCAGTGCACCTCCATACGTTGATTTTGTCTACTTGGGTACAGCTAAGTTTCTCAGTGAGATTAACTCCTGCACTGTGATAGAGCTCATAAAAAGGGCAGTTTCCAATATACCTTGTCTGAGGGAACTTCAGTTCTCATTGTTACTCAGGTCTACATATACATTGTGCTCTTAAGATGCACTAGCTCATTAGGTACCAAAGACCCCAGAGATTTCCTTATAAAATAAGACTTAGAGGCAACATTGCTTAGAAAAATATTCCCATCAAGCTGTCACCATCTGGCAATTATACCAATGTTTTGATTACTTATTATGTGGTACTTTCTTTTCAGCAAAATTCTTGTGAGTAAAACTGGGCCACAGGCCAGACCAGACATCCTTGATCCAAGTGAACAACACTGTGCAGGCTGCCTGTCCAAAGCATCCAGATTTGCTAATCCAACACTGATTCCAGATGAACTTTAAATCTAACAATTTTTATGTAACTACTGTGAAATTGATGGCATTTAAGGGTATTTGTTTAAGATGTCTGGGGAATATTTGTACTCTAGGAAGGTTAGCTTTGCCTCTCTGACAGCTGTATGTTTGGTCCAGCATCTATTGATGTCAATTCATGCATTCCTATTGACTTACACTGTCTTTAGATGAGGTTCTAGATCTCTAATTGGCCATCTGTGTGCATATTTGCTATGCCTGTCTGCACATATTGGACCTGGCCACCACATCTGCAGTTTCAAAAAACCATTTGTAGTAACTCACTTTAAAATACTATATTCAATAGCTATTTTAGAATAATCTACCTAAAATATGTCACCAAAAGTTCAATGAACTCTAAACCTAAGTATGAATCTATGCTACTGTCTGTGCTTAACTGTAGAGACAGCACTAAGTTCCCAAATTTGTTTTTAGAGGCCTTTCAACTCTGGATATACCGGTTATCTTAAAAATGTTATGCTTGGCCTTTTTTTCTAAGGAAAAATCATGTACATTTTTGAAGCTGCTTTGAAAAGCTTTAAAATATTTAATTACTTTGCCACTTTAAATGACAGATTGTTATAGTACCTTCCAGTTTTCTACAAAGGTAACAAAAGGCCTGTTGAAAACACAAGAAAAATCCTTATTTGAGGAGATTTTAAAATTAATAAAAATGAAGAGAATAATTAATATAAAATCCTAAATAGAAATATTTTACAAAAATGCTGTAGCTCCAACCCAGCCAAAACAAGCACAACTAAGAAAAGTACCTGTAGCTAAAGAGACGGCAGAAGCAAGTCTTTATCATCCAATAGGTCAGAAAGCAAGCATATATGCTGCAGTTATCTTTGAAGTTTAGTTAAAAAAGATTTCAGAAGCAATATGAATTTCAATGAGTTGCTGTGAAAGAGAACTAGCTCCACAGGACAGGACTAGTATTAATACAATTACACATAGCTTTTGAAACGTTATGATTTTCCCCTCTGGTATCTTATTGCTTATAGATTTTGTTTTATACCAACATTATTTTGACTTTTCAAAGGGTACACACTAATGCATCTCCCTGGATAATACATATTATTAAACTTCGAAACTCTTCATACCAATATACTTATAGTGGCTATACACGTGCATAGAATGTGTTTGGAAAACCAGCTTCCTTTCCTTGTATAACTCTTTATTTATATCTGTATGCATAATATCACATGGCTGGTAGTAGATTAGCCAAGGTATGGACTTTTAATTTCAATATTTACAATATATATTTATTATGTAGATAATAGACATAAAATATATTATATACTATTTCTACATTATATATTATTAGTGATATATGATTCAGTTGTGATCATCCTCTTTTACATATCACATATTCAAAATTAATAGCAATAAAAAAAGACCACTGCAAGAAATAACAAGTTTTCATTCTTTGACTATCAACATCTATATCTCTCAAAAACTATTAGGAAATCTAGTCTGTGAAGATCAGAATAAATATTGTAGTAGAGTTGAACCTGAGAGGCATCCACAGTGTTCCCCAAGAGCCTAATTTCCATATCTAATATAATGAAAATCAGAGCAGAAAGCTCATATTTATCCTGCATGCATTTTATATAACAATCCAGACATGAGCCAAATGTCTGCCAAATATGTTACTCCAGCTCTTAGCATTTTGCAGTTTTCTGCAAAGGTATATAGCAATAACAAACTCTCCGGTAAGCTTTTATATCAACATTACCTTTTAAAGGTATTATTAACATATTATCTCTCTAATCTATTCAGTGGAATTTGGTCAGTGTAATCCAGGATTCTTTTCTTAAATTTTCCAATCCATAAGGCATATAGATTTTTTCATCAAGAAAAGCAAATATATATGAAACTAGACCCCAAAACAAAATAATGGTTCCGCTTTCAAACTTCATATTCATTTTGCATCTCATTTTGCTGCAGCAGTGGTAATAACATTTTATTTGCAGAAATAAGATAAGCAAGAACCTTACTAAAGAAAACCAAAGGCAACAGCTACAAAACCACCTGGAAAGTAAAACACTCTTCTAGAACATCAAGTTATTATTGTCAACTAAAGAGGAGAAAAACCTAAGCAACCCGTTGACTACTTTACAAGGCATATGATAGCAAAGAATCAGATGGCAACAAGCAGAGCTTAGAAATAAAATTGTGGGTGTTTACATAAAACCTCTATCATCTTCACAATTATGTGAAAACCCCCCAAAACTGGATACTAGAAAACCCAATTGATAGTTACAGAAAAGCAGGCACATGCTTGAGCAAAGAGAGCATTGAAAGAAAGCAATGGAAATCAATGGGATAAACAAGAAGAGGACAGTTATTCCAAGATGCTGCTTTAAAGGACAAAGAAGTGGGAAAATGTCATCTCCCTGCAGCTGAGTTCCAGTGTCACCCATGACCAAAACTCCAAGGAGAAAAAGTGTCCCAGAGAAAGGTGAGCTCAGACCACAGCTGCTGTGACAAAGCTCAGAGAGCAAAAAGATGCCGAACAGGTCAATCTAGCAGAAATAACACTGTGTCTTAGCTGAACTTTGACAAATAGGACAGATTCCAGATCTAGCTGGGGTCATGTTTCTAAATGTAATCAGATAATGTACCAACCAGTATTAATGGAAAGGCAACACTATTTTGCTCTGTGGGTTAACAACAATAACTTTTACCACTTAGATTGGTGATACCTTGATGCTGTAATTACTCACTGCATGTGTCTGTCAATATTTGCAATGCGCTTCTTTACTGTCCACTTTCAGGTTGAAAAGCTGCTATGGAAAGTGCAGATGGCTTGTCCTGCTGAAAACAAATCCATGTTATTTCATTTCTTATGCTTTTTCAGAGGAGTAAGCAATTTTTCGTCTCTTCTGTATCTTACAGCTGGCTGAGCCTGCACAATCATGAGCTACAAACATGGAGAAACTATAATTTTTGCTGAAACTCCATAATTACTCTGCTGTTAAATATGCAGCACATAAGGATTCAGAGATGGAACCAGAGAGGGGGAACCCCCTCAAACACTAGGTTTTGCTTATTTCTGAGTATAAAGCTGTTTATTATATGGACTGAAGTGCTCTGGGTATCCTTGCTGTGCATATAACTGGAGAACAAGAAACTCACTGTCTGTAAACTGCACTTCAATCTTATGTGGCCTTCAAGTGAGCTAAACAGACATGTTAAAGGTTAAAATTATCTATCTCCAGCCATCAATGTGTCTTCTGTTTTTCAAAGGTTCAGAGGATACAGAAGAGTTTGCAGTAGCGAATATTATCATGCTGCTTACTGCCTCCTTCGTGCCAGAGGAGCACTGTGTGCATATACATGTTTTGCTTGCAGTCTAATGAGTGAATGGTTTTGCACCATGCTTGACTGGAGCAATTTTAGAAATGTTAGAAAAGGTTCTATCTGAATTTCTAAGATCCTAAATATTAAAACAAAACAAAACAAAACAACACCACAACAACAACGACAACAACAAAAATCATTGCTGGAATAGATTTTATATTACTAAGAAAGGGAGTACAAGAAGGTGAATCATTTTAGTTTTTTCAAACACTTTAACTTTTACTAGGAACAGCCAATGAGTATCAGCTATCAAAACCTTCTACCTATTTGCTTCACTACCATAGTGTTTCTGAACTCAGATTTCCAGGCTTGACAGCTGGAAGCATTTTGTGTTTCCTGTTACGGATTGTAAGTAAGAATGAAATGGGAATAGATGTCCTTCATGCAGGGGCACAATTTCTTTTGCTATTAAAACCTTTTATTTCTATTTTGGTTTTATTTTTAACACGTATGAAAAGCAATTTTAGCTATACCTGAAGATATGATTTGACTACAAAGTTTCAGGAGGCAGTTACATGTTTTTTAGATTATCAGAGATCTACCTTATATACTTGAAATAGTGAGTAAAAACCTTCTTACTGTTAAAAACGTTAATAGTTTTCTATTGCATTAAAAGTTTCCAAAGCTTACATCCAACACATTATGTCATACTCTTCAATCAACTGTTTGTTAAGGAACTGATGAGCTGTTTATTAAGGAATAACATTAATGGACTGCATAAAGGATCTTGAAGGTATTACTGAAAACACTTCTCTCCCAATAAAATGCTGTTGAATCTACACTGTACCAAGCTTAAAATAGCTGACATTGTAATATGACCTACCATAATAGATCTATTCCAAATGAATGGCTAAAGTAATAGAGACTGAAAATGGACTAGCTGTGCAATCTCTGAAAAAAAAATAATTTTTTTTGGCTTTGGATGACATTCTGAAAAATGTTTGCGTTTTGGAACTGAAATGACTTTTCTTGCCTGTAGCCAGCTGAGTTGGCACAGAGCTGGTGGGCAAAAGGCACACTCAGAAAGTCATCTCATAGTAATCTCACTGCAAGGTTGCTGCACAGGGAGCTTGCAGTCCAATAAAAACAATTATTACATTACTTTTATGTATATTTGCATTGTGTGCAATTTGCTATTTAACAAAGAGATGTGGCAGGTTCTCATAAACAAATGAGAGACCAGTAACAACATATTGCCTGTGTCTCTCTCAGCTGGATTCAGTGGATGACAAAAGGAGATGCAAATCTCACTGTTCTTCACAAGCAAGGAAGCTTCAGAGTCATGAAAAGGGCACTTTAAGCTGGCAGCTAAACTAAAGGGACACAAGGAATTATTACAACAGCAAGTTATCTGAATCATGAATGAAATGACAACCAGCTCTTGGGAAATTTTTTGACATAAATTTTGCATCAGACATGTGATTAATTAAAATCAGAACCATTATTTTTAACAAGCTTTTCTGAGGAAAATTGCTTAGGTGCAGTATGGGTTTCCTCACCAAACTAGAGAAAAAAGTCTGAATATCCATAACCCAATGGTTAGCAACAGTGCTCAGTGACCAGATGAGCCAAGAGTCCAGTGGCAAAGCCATCAGATGGAGATGTCATAGAACAGTCTAAAGCTTTGAATCATATTTGATAACATTTAATCTGGTTTTCCAAAACATTAGGATAAAATACTTTCACACGATAAAAAGGTGTCTCTTTTATCCTGATGGAAGAAAAAAAAAATCTAGTATTTGCATGAAAGTGAAATTTTCTTATGGAAAAATGGAAAAGGTATTCTATTGCAATTAGACATAAGAACTCTGTGGATTGCAAATGTATTTGTCAAATAAGTGGAAGGTATAACCAAATGTGGCTCTTTTTTTCAGTGTGTTAAGTGGCAGAACATTGTGGTTCTGCGTTCTTAACTGGAACGTAGATGGTGGCACAGTTCATCCTGCCAATGTTTTTAGAAATAACAAGAGGTCATGTTTCTGCATGACAGATGGCATAACTTCCTTATGTAATTCCTGCAACTTATGATGCATTTTGTTAAAAGTCAGTGGCTGAGGAGAAAGTTGGAAAGGATTAATTTAGTCTGAATTCTGCCTCTTTCTTTTGGACAAAAAGTCCCTCAAAGGAGATGAAAAAGATGTACCTCTCTTAGGAAAACTTGGAAAAGCCCAACAGAAATGCAAGGCAAAATGCCTGTTGGAAAAAGTTGCTAGTTTCTCCTGAGCAAAACCTGGAAAGCTCTAATGAAAAGTAAAGGTCTTTCTTCCAGATGACCTTAAGGATATTTTCCGAGGTGTCCAGCAGCTTAATAGTTTTTTTGTACTCACAAAATCACCATGTACTACATTACAAGGAAGTAACTTGCGAAAAATTTCTCAGGCTTCAGAGGAATGAGGAAGATTTGATTCTAAATCTGGTTTTCATCTGTGTCACAAAGTAAACATACATTATGGTCTTGAGATGCGCAGCTTGAGAGACAGGAAATCCTTAGTGGATATTCTTGAAAGAAAAAGTAGACAGATGATCAAATCAGTTTTGAATAATTATTTTAAATTTCATTATTAACAAGTATATTTAAGGAAATCCCTATCCCCTGTACAGGTGCTGACTACCTGTCCTGGGTTCAGCAGTAGCATTCATTTTTCTCCTTCTTGGTAGCTGATGCAGGGCTGTGTTTTTGACTTTTGGCCTGGGAACAGGGCTGAAAACATCGATGTTTTCAGTCACTGCTTAGAATGTTTTGGTCTGACCAAGGACTTTCTGAGCCTCATGCTCTACCAGGGAGGAGGGAAAGCTGGGAGGAAGCAGAGACAGGACACCTGACCCAAACTGACCAAAGAGGTATTCCATGCCACAGCATGTCATGCTCAGGATGTAAAAATGATGAGCAGAGAGACACAGAAGCAGGGGGTTCACTGCTTGGTCAGACTTGGTGTTAGGTGGTGAGCTGTTGTATTCTCTTCCCTTGTATTTCTCTTGTCATTATTATTATTGGTGGTAGCAGTAGTGGTTTGTGTTATACCTTAGTTACTGAACTGTTCTTATCTCAACCTGTGGGAGTTGCATTCTTTTTATTCTCCTCCTGGGAGCTGGGAGGAAGAAAGAGGGGAGAGTGAGTGAGAGAGCTGCCTGAGAGGCTTAAACCACGACACCACCCTTTTCTCATATTTGAGCAACTGATTCACATAACTCTGTTGAGAGCAATTTCTTCAGTAGCTGGCCTGAAATCTGTAACTTTTTTCTATATCTGAAGATGATTTTGCCTGTTTGAAAGGTTGTTCTTCCCTGAGCCCTGTCAACAGCTTTAATAAAAAAATTGTATTTCTCCATACAAATCTTATTCCTCTCACATTTTCCATTGTTTTACCTTCTGGGAGCAACATTCCCTTTGCACTGTGCCCCTCTCCTACCTCATGATCCCGTGACTCCTGCAATCCAGAGAGGAAAGACTGGGATTTTTTTTTATTTTTTTTTTCCACATCAAAGTGGGCTTATCCTGATAAGTAATCCAGGTGTTAAAGAGAAATACTTTCTATTTATCCTATTATATATTCTTATATCATCCAGTCAACCACCTAGCACTGAACTAACTCTTCATCTCTTTACATGAAACACACAAATTTCAATGTTAGGATGCAGTTCTGTGAAAACTTGCTTCAGTAAAGATGAAAAATAATCTGGCTCTTTTTGAATAACTTCACCATCTGAACTAACATCAGCAATGCATCCTGGCAGACGCTGTGGCTTTCAAACGTGTGAAGCAAGATCAGCAAGTCCACCATTTCCTAAGGCATATTCAAAAGCATTTAGTGGTAGGTCAACTGTTTCAACATTTTCACATTCAAAAGAAATAGAGTTTCAACATGGATGAATATTCACGTCCTCCTTTGTAAGTTTTTCATTGAGCTCCATCTTGAAAATCTGTTTGCCCTGATATCAATGCATCATAAAACCTTGAAAATACCTCCCAGTAATGGGATAATATGGTGCTTATTTGAACATTAAAAACCTATTTTACAGTTTTATCCTACGTACTTATTACACGTAAATACAATACTCATTTGTCACCAGACATATGTTTAAGATGACAAACATTCCAAAATAGATAATGAAAATGACATTGCGATTCCTTTAAAAATAGCATCATAAACTGACATTAGTGTCGCTAGAAATGAATCATAAAAGAAAATAAATTTATGAAGAAGAGCCAATTATTAGAAATCATATTGCATATTCTGCTGCAGAAGCTCTAGTATTTGCAGTGCTCAATGAAGTAGCTTAGTAAACAATATTAAATCTGAAAGTAAATACATGGCTTGCTGTACATTCCATAATTTAAGACAGATGAAGTCTCAGAGACAGCTATGTCCACCAGTTGTCTGTCTATATTTTTCTGCTCTACAAAATGTATTCTTTTTTTCTCACCAAAATATACTGTAATATTTCCATTTCTCTATCACATAAGAAAGGCTCCTACCTTCTGATGATCATGGTGAAATACTAACCCAAGGCACGTTTGTCCCATCCAGTGCTGCTTTTGTGTGTCACTGCTCTATAGTTTGTTCTTCAAAGAGAGTCAGAAATCTCTTTTGTATCTTCTTGTGAATTTTTACCAAATTTGATAGTTCTGGAGTTACTCTATGCACTGAAACTCATACCATTTTTTCTGTTTTCTTGCTAACTGCTTCCCTTGCATGGTCAAGTTGCTCCACATCTTTCAGCTCAGACCTTCTCTCCTGAGCGTGCTGTACTGTCACTATGCAAGTGGACTAAGCAGGGTCACCATCTATCAGACACAACCCTGCCACGTCTCTAGTACTTCCTGGCAAATGATTTTGAAGTAGTGATAAAAATGAATGCCAGACAGCTCCTCAGAGAGCAATGTATGGTGGCTGGGAAAGGGGTAGTACTGAGGCAGGGTGTCTAGAGGTGGCAACATTTCAAAGGGAAGGCCAGGGAAAGCAAGACCCAGGGGGTGACCTGGGAAGGCATTTACTAAACACAGTATCCGTATCTGAATGGACTGATTTTTACTGGACTGATCTGTAAGAAAAAGAGGGAGAAATATCAAAGAGAATAGGAAAGGGGAATAAAAGTGTAGGAATGAAATATTGAGACCAATAAAAGCATAAGAAACTTGAGGAATGGGAAAAGATTGTCATTTTATGTCATATCAAGCGTGGATATTATTCCAATATGCAAGAAACCAATGACAAAAATTGCTCTATAGTATATGTCTTCTTTGTGCTTCTTCCCTTTCAGTGAGCTAGCCAGTAGAAGTAGATATATGTAATAGAAATGCATATCTTTCCCTCTCTGCTTCTCTACTTGACTACATAGCTGATCCTTTCTCAGCTTTTCAAGATCAAAACTTCTGTCTCCCATCACAAAAAACAGTGAAGTAGCCATATACAGCAGCTGTGTTTCTCCTGCTGTTCTCACTGCTTGACTTTCTGACTTACAGTATTGACAGGGCAACAGAATGGCTTAGACACTGGGTGCACATCATCTCTCCCTGAGAGAAATCCCTATCTCTCTCTTATCTATTCTGTCAGACACATACTCCAGCAGACCTTTTAAGGAGCCTATACCTACTGCAGAGATACAGGATATACAGAATATAAGAAGGTATTAATGCACTGCACTTTGAACATCTGTGTTTATTTTGTGTTCTTTAATACTGTGCAAATCAAATATTATTCTAGATTATCAAGGATATAAAGTTGCAATATCCCTTTTCAGCACAGCAGCAAATCAGGCTAAGACACAATCTAATGCTTAATCTCTGTATTACTGATAAAATATTGACACAAACAGTATTCCAAAATGGTCTAATCCTTTAAAAGGCTGAGTACGCTGAGAGATGCTCAGCAGACTCCACTCCAAATGAAATTTGTGAGCCTCTGAGACCTAGCACTTCACAGGACCAAATCTTTTAAATACACGATAAATGCTTTCTACAAAAATACTAATAAGGAAACTCAACAATCAATCCTTCTTATTATACTCTACAAAAGAGTAACAGACTGGCAGTGGTGTACAGCTTCTCCCCATGTTGTGCCAGTTTATATATTTGTATGGCCACATAGTGACTTGGATTAGCAAATCAAGCTCTTTAGGTGGTGCAGAGACCCAGACATTTTATTTAGGGATAGATCAAGGGCCCTGGATCATCTCCTTGATTTGGTTTACTGCATGAACATCTGTTTCAGCACAGCAGATACGATGGGCAGACCAGAAGTAGTAGATCCTAAAATTATTCTTTTGCATTCACCTTTAGCACAAGATTTGTTGGTACAGATTTCTGTCAAGGACTTTCTCTTTCATGAACTTAAAGGGAAATTTTATTTAGCCACCTCCATTTCTCCTAAGGGGAGCTGTAAGAAATAGAAATTAATGAAACACCACAAAAGCACATCTCCATGTTTTGACAATATGGATTCCACAGGTGTGGAAGGATAAAGTGTTCATGTTATTAACTGCAATATTTGATCCTTACAATGCTGTTTATTACCAGGAGATAATGCATTCAAAATACTGCCTCTACCACATGATGCAGGTGTGGAACTCACTGTCCCAAGGCCATACTTAGCATCCTAGAAGCTTAGGAAAAGATTCAGAAATAGATGGAGTGTTTCTCACAGCATATAACTGTTAACCTGTAATTACTAACAGAAGAAAGGGTGGTTTAGAACAATTTTCAGGTATGAAAAAAGCCCTCTAACAATAATGTATTAGTCAGCACTGACTGGTGCACACAACCATTTTAAGATCTCTAACCTTGAAGAAGCTGATTTTCATGGCAGCTTATTCATAGAATCCTCTTGGATGACAAAATAAGCCTTCTGGCATATCTCTAGGTCATTACATGCAGTGTACTTTAGAATACAGTGATTGGTAAACTCCAGATTTTCTAAAAATTCTCAAAGTCAAACAGTCTGTCTTTTGATAATTTATTATCTTACAAAGATAGCTCATGGCTCAGTACTTCCATTGGATAAAAATGTATCCCTTTGGTGGCAAAAAACAGAGGTTGTGCAGATTAAGTAAGTAGTATATACAATGATAGCCTTTTGTTACAGCTGATAAGGGGGTAATGCCCTAGAGGATAAGCAAAGCATTGGCGGGCAGGTTTCTGTGGAGAATAAAGTAAAAAAGCTTTTTATTTTTTGAGCACTTTATTCTGTAGTTGTTCAAGTCAGACACTCCTGCATCTTACCCTGAAGTATCTGGTGCTATCTACCATGAGGGGCTGGGAGCTGAATTGTAGCAGTTTTTAAAGAATTAATGGGATTTCAAAAATTACTGTCTCATGTATAATATAAGCTTTGAGACTTATTTAAACATCTACATAATCCATTACATAAAAGACAAACCTGAGAGAGAATTTTACCTGTGTACAGAAGCAGCAAGAGACTTCAGAAAGTCATATGGTCCTTAACACCTACTCAGAGCTTCTCTTAGCTTGGATGGGATGATCTAATCTTCAGATGGCAAATTGCACTTCCTAAACTGTCTCAGAAACTTTCTGTTATTGCCAGAGGCACAATCTCCTGCTTAAATATTTCATTATTATAATAAATAATAATAAAATAATAAATAAATTTCTTAGAAGACTGCATTAAAATATTGTGAGGAAAACACTTGAAAAAAATCAAAGCATTGTTCTTTATACTACAAATTATGAGTATGTCTCCAAAGTGACAGCCTTTACTTTTTGAGGGGCTGGCAGGGGCAGGTAAGAACAGAAAAAAGGACATTGCAAGACAAGTCTGCATAATCCCCAGCTATCCAACTGGTGTACAAGGCTCACATCAGGACCTACTCTAATATTTGGCATAGGGAAGAATACACTGGGGAGCTAAAGTACTTGAATAAATTGTGCCAGGGTCTGAACTTATAGGCTTTCCACTCTTTCAGTCTGTCATTGTATCACCTAAACTTAGACTGAACTCAAGGTCAGTGCACTAGTTCAGCTTTTCCTGTTTCTTCCCTTCATAATTAGCAGATACCTCTTAATTAGGGTCAATGTTTTTTGCCCCCTTTCATATGAATGGAAATACTAAACTAGAAGTTGATTGCTACACACACTCCTGCATCAATGAGATATGTAACTGTCAGGCCTTCCTTTGCTAGCTATTTAGCTTTCTTCAGTAAGGAGGGTAATGTGCTTCCAGGAGCAATAGTGTTTTCCTGCTTTTTGGAAGGCAGCTATTTTCCATGGTTTTGGCATTATTGTGCTTCACTTGTGCTCTTAGGATAATCGTATCTTCTGTAGAGTTGATGATGGCCACCTGCTCTTACAGTGTAGTGCAATACACAATCTTTAACTATTCTGTGCCTTTATTTTGCACACTTCTGATGTGCTTAAGTGAAGTATACCAAGCAATTTGGTCCATCTTCCCTCTGTGGACACTGAATTGTTTCAACCCATTAGGATCCAAGCACACCTGGATTGAAATGGGGCTTACCACCTACCCCTCTCAGCCACATCTATCTCCACTGCCATGCAGTTGTTACACACCCTCTTTGCAACACTCAAGTGAGAGAACTCACATAGGATTGAACTGAAATAATCTGCCTGTAAACTGAGGGGAGGGGAGAGAAGGCCTTTTCTCTGACTTGATTTATAAGGGTCTCCTGGAAACAAAAGGCACGTTCTTTGATCTACTTGGAATTCTGTCTGTTAGCACCCAGCATCCCATTTACCTTGAAGATTTACAGAGCTCTACTTAAAACACCCTCAGCAAAATTAGCAATTTTTATTAAACACAGAAGATGGCTGCATTTGGGAAAATATCTAACAACTAGCTATGTACCTTTTAGAGCCAGCTGCTCAAATTATCTGAAAGGCTACTAATTCAGCACATTATGACAGAATTACCCTGAATACATGTGTGGAAAGGCTTGCATAGTCAATATCCAGTCCTTAAAACCCTCAGGTTATTGAGTTATGATGGTATTATAAGTTAAATTTTTTACTTATATATTTAGATCCCAGTTTTCTTCACTATTCTCCCGTGCACACAAATTTTCCTATTGCATCAACTGAAAGAAATTTCCATTCATTCCAGTGACAGTCTATATGTTGATACTTCCATAACTCAGTTTCAACAGACATCGACAAATACTTTGTGATTTTACAAAAACAATGACGGATTTTTTTTCCAAGTTCTTATTATGGAAATGCATTCACTTAGGGTGAAGTATTTTGGTTTTCAAGGGGGACAGGAAACATTCTTCAAGTGTGAATAAATGCACTGAATCTATCCTTTATTTGTGTTTTCAGCTTAAGTACAATCATTGAGCCAAACATTTTCTACAAATAAACTGTTTCTGAGAAAGAAATCATTGTGAACTTGTTTTGAATCAAATTCAGAAGATACATTCAGTTTCAGTAGCTCCTTAATAATTACACTGAAGAAAGTTAACTTTTGAGGACCTTCTTTTTTATTGTTATTATTTATAAGTAGAGGAAAAGAAAAAGAAACTGCATTAGATTTGATTGTGGTTGGGGAAAGTGCGACAATATAATTTATATTAAAAAAAACAGTGTAACACTCTAGCAATATTAAATCTATCTGCTTGTGCCCAGTAAGTAAGAAACAAATGATAATATACAGGGAGAAAATAGAGGAAACATTTAGAAACACACTCACAATGTTCTGAAGACTGTGGAGCATAATTACAGAGGATTTAAATCACCCATTTAATCCTGGGGACCAGGCCTGGGGAAAAAATAACTTTTTTTCTTTTCCTGATTAAAGTACTCTTCCCAGATTTCTTGAGATCGCAATGCCACTGCTTTCTTACACTTTGTCACTGTGTGAAAATGTACCTTTAGCAAACTCCCGTTGAGTAATGCTGTACTCATGTACTCACTAGTACTTATGTTTTGTAGCTTGTAGGGAGGTGGAGCTCATGGAAAAGATGGACCATCATCTTGTTTCACCAAACTATTTCTTTCCTCTTCCCCATCCCCACCTCAACAATAAAACTTGTTTGCCAGCAGTAACAGGGGAAAGAATGAGAAACTGCTCAGGAACAGAAACTGCTCTGGAGCAGAAACTCTTACTGCTGGCTCCTGTACTCTAGCTCCAGATGTGACTGGCTCTCTTCTTTTTCTATGCTGACACAGCTCTTGTTGTAGAGAATTAATGGATGAGATCAGGGAATGGGTCCAAATGATTTTTGGTTTGATCTGGTTTGGGGTGTGATCTGGATCCATTCACCAGTTAGCTCATACAACTGCCCAGAATTTTAGCTGTCAGCCTAATCTGTTCCTTAGCACATTGTAGAACAAGGACAGTGCTAAATGGGAAAGAATGAAAAAGAGAGAAATACCTTCAAACAGCATTTCTAGAGAGACTATCATGAAAGTGGACCAGCGAGTTACCTGAATGCTTTTGCTGCCTACTAGAACTGCTACTGACTTCTTATAGTAAGAGAGTGGGTACTAGAATCACGAGAAAAAATGCATTCTCTCCATGGCTTAGAATAATAATTAAAAGAAATTCCTCTTCCTCATCTCTTCTTTCCTTCTCCCCCAAAACACAGCCTCAGAAGTCTTCCAGTTGCAAACAAGCCTTATAAGGTCATTTCCTTCCTCTTTGTCCCTTTTTTTTGGAGTAAAGGCAAGAACTGAAAATAAGCCTTTCACACTTAAAATGTCACACCAGCAACTGCTGCTACTGCTAAACCAGATTATTCTGATAGATTTCATGGGGTTTTTTTCTTAGACAGTCATTTCAGATGCAAACATTATTCATACTATTTAAACAGAGATATGGTTAAAAGAAAGCCTTTTTCAGTTTTACTGAAGTCAAAAGGAGTCATGTAACATTGATTTTCTTGACAGCAAGCAGCAATGAAATGACATTCATAGATTATATTTTATTTTGACTGGTGCTGCACATAGCCCTGAAAGCACAGCAGATGTGAAAATGTACAATTAAATCTCTTTGAAATGTCTAGTAATGACAATGAAACAAATTCTGCAGTAATAGAAAATCTCTCCATAGGTCCTTCTTTTTTCTAAGACCCCTTGAAAATCATTTTATCTACGCGAGTTGGTGCATCATGGCTTTGCTGAACATTGCACTTCAACAGAACAGTCCGAGTGAATTTTAATGGCCCTTAGAGTAAGAATGCTTAATAAATTTTAAAAGTATCATTCTGAATTCGGAAGAATAGTCTGCATTATAAATAGAAGCTAAAATTAAAGATAATGATTAATTTGAAGTCAGCTACAATACGTGCTGATTAGTATGGAATTTGGCCTGTTTGGCCATCAAAAAACAGAGTTCTTCAAAGGGATACAAGGAAAGGAAACACATGAGAAGCTGTAATATTAAAAATGAAGACACTTCTAAGTGGACAGATTTGGAATTTATTTTTGAAGTGCATTGGAAAAACATCACAAAATCACTGTCATACGAAAGAATAAATTACAGTTTTCCATTTATCCAGTGAAGGCAAACAACTTCTTATTTTATATTTTTTCTTCAACATACCTAAAAAATTATTTTGTTTTATTTGTAAAACAGCAATACCAAAATAAATCTACCTTTAGTTTCTCTTTACACAAGAATAAGGCAGCAACAATGTTTTGTTGGGTTTTTTTGCTGTCAAACTGAAAGTAAATTTAAACAACGTGACCAGGTACACTATTCAGAAATCTACTTGTAAACTTACAACTACTGCAAATTTTTGAAGAAAACCATATTTGTAGGGAAGAAAACCATAGACTTGCCCTTTATAATGACTTATGAAATGTATTATTGATTTATAATCTACTGTCTCAGATATAGTTAAACAGGAAAACACAACTTTAAAAATGTACTGATTATTCAAGCTATACGCATAGACAAAATATAATGCGGAAAGTTCTAAATGAACATAAAAAATCTAAAAGGTTTTTTTTTTATTTTAATATAAGTCACCACAGTGCAACGTAACTGATGTTTGAAGCAACGAGTGGCTTTAAAATAGTATTCTCTTGCTGCTTACTGTCATCTTCAGGTTTTTCCACAATAATGGTTTCCTAAAGGAAGAAAAAGCAAATGTGATATTGGTGCTTGCTATAGTAATTACCATTAAAAATTCAACAGTGTTAGCAAATTTTTCATAGTTTCCAATTGTTTTGTATTCAGAATACATGAAGAAAAATCAGCATAGGTGACATTTACTGGAACTCTAGTTAAAAATTGGCTTTTTGATATACGACTACCATACTTCAAATGCTACAGCCTTCCATGAAGGCTGTGCTGAAACTGCATGAAACAGTTTTGTTATTGTGGCATGAAATATTTAAGGCCAGACCCAGAGGATCAGCTTTGGTATGTGAAATGAACTTAGAGCAGAGTCACAGAAATGCAACTTAGCATATCTATTTTTCAATTTCATCTACTTTTGCACTATCCAGTCACCTAAATTTGGTTGTTCATGCATGACTCACAATTTCAGGAGCTAAACCCTTTTTACCCTGCTGAACTTTGGCTGCAATGTAGCCTTGAGTCAGAGGTATATCAAAGAATCCTAAGCTACCACCTCTGTTGGGAATACACAGTGATCTCTGCACATCAACCATGACACATAAGTAACAACACTGCATCCCAGAAAAGCCAGCCAGATTTTAAAAGCGGCAAAAAGGTCTGCCTGCTGTTCACCTGTCATGGGTTCAGCAGTAACAGTCATTTTTCTACTTCTTAGTAGTTGGTGCAGTGCTGTGTTTTTGACTTGTGGCCTGAGAACAGCGCTGAGAACACCAATGTTTTTAGTTATGGCTTAGTGATGTTTGGTCTGGCCAAGGACTTTCTGAGTCTCATGCTCTGCCAGGG
>JAOEHY010026728.1:0-12078 GCA_025447955.1 Psilopsiagon aurifrons | reverse complement strand
CTTCTGTGGAACTCCTAATACAAATGGCTGGTTAAACTTAGAATCATGGAACCACAGAATGATTTGTGTTGGAAAGAACCTTAGCATCAGCTAGTTCCAACCTCTTGCCACTTGCTTGCTCCTCAGCCATCTCACACCAGCCCTGCTTGTGTTGCTTTATCTTGTTCTTTTTAAATTGAAAAATATTACCCACTTGTAACATGATTTCCTATCTCCTGGAGTCCTTGTGAGGGTAAATCTGTGTCACACATCATGAAACAGCCAGGGGCACCATGGAGGTGTCTCCAGGATAACTTTGCATCTCCAAGATCAGTGTGGAGACCTTTTCCAGCAGTGGCCCATACTTAGGTTGATTAAATGTGCCATGAACCTGTAGTCCAAAGGGACTGGAAAAATAAATCTATGCAAGTTTGGTTTCTTTCTGCTCTGTTTGCTGGAAGACCAGTTTTACAGCCATGCACACAGTGCACGAAGTTTCGTTCTCTTCCAAGAGAGGGCACTATTAGCTTTCCTTCTGCTGCGCTCAGAAGCGAGGGTCATTGTAGGAGTGCGGATCGTGCGCCAAGTGCCGAACCCGAGGTACAGGCACAAAAAACTACACAGACTTCGCAAGCTTGGATCCTTTCGGAAGTCTGAGATATATCTGTGTTTTCTATGCTTGGCCCATGGCAGGTCTGACCTTAGATGAGAGCACTGTGTCTGGAGGACCTCACCACCGTGCTGTGTCAGAGCTGCACCCCGGCTACATTTATGCCTAATCCAGCTTGGTTTGACCTAGCATGGCTTGAGTTCCACGGGCAGTGGAGAGGTCGCATGTTGCTGTATGTCTTATCCATGAACATTAAACTCACAGACAGGTCCTTGGGTTTTGATGATTTAGCAGGCTTCAAGAGCCAGATGGAAACCTACACAACCAGCTGTGACACTTATTAGCTGTACTTTTCCTTTCTAAATGAATGCCAGTACAAATATTGCTAAATAAAAGCAGTTTGTGAGGCAAGAATAACCATTTCTTGTATCGTCATTGCTCCTGAGAGTGATGCTGTCCAATGAAGTTGAGTGCAATCCATAAATCTGTGCTCCTCCAAAAAAAGAAGAGGAATAAAACTCAAAGTGCAAAGCAGCCTATATGATACTGGATAAAGATGACAAACGCTGCACTATTTCTGAGCTAGTTCACTTTCACAGGGCTGTAACTCACTGAACGCAGCAGTCTCTGGGGTTAACGCATTCATTAAATAACATTCCTTCTGCTCTTGTTAGAAAGAAAACAAGTTTTAAAGTAAAGGGCTTTGTGCAACAAGAGCTCCGGTGTTGGACTTCACACAGATGGTGCTTATTAGAGCTATTTCAATTCCCAACAAACAATTTAAGGCACCACCTGCTCTGCAACTCTTGCTCCTCTTCCAGCTGATCAGCAACAACAATCCACACTGTGGGACTGGGGGGTTACTCCCCAGTATGTACTTACTGGTGGGCTCCAAGCAGGACAGGGATATGGGGAGCAGCCACCTCGCTGAGCAGGACATGTCCCTCCCAAGGTCTGACTCAGGTGGGTGCTGACACAGGAGCTGAGCTTGTTTCTGCCAGCAAACATAATGGAACTTTAAGGAGGGTGAGCCTGCTTTCCTCCAGTCCCCAGCACACACCTTTGATAACTGCAGGTCCCTCTTTCTTGCCAGACCCGTGCCTGGTGCAAACACCCTTTGTCAAACACTGCTGCGTAAGTGCTGCCACAGTTGGCAGCCTTGAAAAAGGACTGAGCAAAGCAATCTGTGACCAGTTACCGCTGAAACATGACAGCCCCACAGAGCTGTGGTGAAACCCTTCCATGTGCAGCTCTGCAGTAGGTCTATCTCGTGTTCTGGTAGGTGGTCCAGCTATAGCTGGGGAGCTCCTCAGCACATTGGCTCCTTTATTGGCTACCGTAGAAATTCCCTGTTTAATCTGATGTAATTATTGCATGTTCAGATTAGGGGATGGCTCTGTTGTTTTCCTGGGTTAAGTGCTGCAGGGTGAGGCTCACTTTGCACTGCTGCAGATAATGACAAGGCATGTGGAAGAGATTTGTATTCCTCTCCTATCTTTAAATAGCAATTTTATCTTATCTGAATTTACAATATCCTGTGCAGGTAAACGGGGAGGGGGAAGGGGTGTTGAGCTGCAGCTGTAGGTTTTTTGGCTGTCTTCTTTTGCACCCTCTGTCACACGAGAGGTGTATGGATGTACAACAGGTATTTCACAGTTTTTTTCTCAATATTAATACTAATTATTATTCTTCATGCTATCAATAGTAATTTATAGAGAATCTTTCTCAAGCTAGCTGGTCATTATAGAGGGGGAGAAAAAAAATAAATCACATGCACCAAAAGCAAAGGTTTATTTAATTACTTTTATTAAAATAAAAATATCATGCATTAATATGCATTAGACATTTCTGAGAACCAGTAATATGAAGATTAAGACTACATCATTTCTGCATAAAATAGGTTGAGCTGGTAAAACATGCAGCCTACGTATTGGAAGGGACTGGATGGAAAGATGAAAACGAGAAAGGTGCTGTAGTGGCTTTTTATTTTCTGTGTACAAAGTTCATCTATGAAGACAAAAATGATTTAATTTACTAATTGTGACAGCAGGGACTATCCAGGCTGTATGTGTACTGACAGCTCCAGCTCCTCTCCTCTTTACTGTCTTGTCAACTCAGATGCTCTGTTGAGGACCCTGTAATTCCTTTAACCTTTGCATGCTACATGTTCCACCAGTTGGATAATTAACCGTCAATGCCCAGGGGATGCTGGAATTTCATTTGAACTGCTTTGCTAACAGAATTCCTTATTCTGCCTAGTACAATACCATTTAAGTCACCAGTGTGACTCTGGTCAAGACTTTACTTACCTTTCCTTACAAGGGAGTACAGAACGCAACCTGCAAGTGGCCAACAATATGGCTTCATATGCCACATATCACACAGATGAGCTTTTGATGGATTGCTTTGACTCTGTTTCTGCTATTATCATGAAGGTGAAATGAGAACCTGCCATGCTATTCAAAAGAGCAGCTTTTATTAGCGTCCCAATAAGCAGCACCTTGGCTTTCATATTACACTTCCAGTGATTACAAGTGTTGGCTGTATTATTGCTCACATTATGAAACTCAGGCACTGTGCATGCAGAGAGCCAAAGAGTCTCCGAGAGAGGAAAGGGTCCTGTGATTAGCTTCACTAAGCCCTGGATAAATCCCCAACATGACAACGTTTACCAGAAAAAGAGTTAAAATCTAAGCCCATCGATAAAGAGCCCTTAATGTGAGCTCTTCTCTGGCTACAAACCCTACAAGCTAGCCACTGATTTTTCCTCCCCCCACGTACAACAGTATATTACAATAAAAGTTCTCAAAAATTTAAAAACAATTAAAAAGAATAATATACACCTCATTTTTATCGCTCAATATACAAACAATCTTTGATCAACAGTATAAACCATTAAACCATATAAAAGTCGAAGAGTTTCTTATTGTACAAATAGTGCTTTTATAGATGAGTAACTTTACAATGCTGCGAGGGTACCGTCTGTATCTGTGGATATATTGCTTGACAGTTTATTAAAACCAAGACATTATACCTTATACTCGGTTGATTGCATCAATACAAAGCAGCCTAAAATGGGCAATGGATCCATAGGATCTCTGATTATTGCGAGGGATTTTCAAAAATCACTCAACATTAGCCTTGTTTTATACTCTCAGTGTAATCAAGTTAAACATCCCATTAAATTTAAGGGGAATGATATTAGGAATGTAGGATTAAAAAAGCAACCTAGGTATGTGAGTCAAGCCTCCTACCATTGCAGACACCTACTTTACTTATTCCCTTTTGTAAAATATGAGGATTACATTGATGGTGGTTGCAAATCAGAGCTCTCCAGCTGGCTTGTAAGAAGGGGCTGGATGAATTCCAGCACGAGTGGAACCTACGTACTGTACCAGCTACATCAGAACGACACCTTCCACCAGTCCAGTTGTCAGTGACAAGTTTGATTTCTGGTTTTCACCTTATTGATCAGTTAAATCTATTGCTTCAAGGCAAGAGGTACAGAGGGACCGCATGGCCCATACTGTCATGCATGCAGTCCTGTCTGCACCATCTAAGCAGACGAGCAAAGCTGTAGGAGCACCAGCCCTGAGTCTTGGCCAAAGGCTGTCTGTCTTCAGAGGTGCAGTAAGTGGCATGTCTTTTGCCAGCTAATTCTCAAACTATCAGTTTTCCCTCAGAAAACCTTTTTTTGGATGCTACTGAGGGTTTGCTTCACCATTAACTGTGGTCCTATCACTGCACTCTTCTCTCCTTGTATGGTTGCATGCAGTACCTCTGACCAACTTGCAGTTCTCAGTCCACATGGCCATGGTAATACAGGTGATCTGCCAAAACACACTTCAAACAGAGGCAGGATGTGTGGCAGGAAGTAAAGCATGTCATAGAAATGCCATGATTTCAACTCCCCCACGTAATTAAAGTAATACATAACCAAAAGTGTTATCAGTTAAAGTCTCACTGCCTGCCTACACACTTCCTCACATAAAAAGCAGTTATCTCATCATGTCTCATCTTCACATCATTGTATCTTTTCCTCTGATATCAAGCCGAAACATCATGTATTTGTTCCTCTTTTTCTTGACTGTGCCCCTGTTTAGCTGTTGCGTTGAGTAGAAAATAAATCAAAATGGAGTAGAGGTTGTAGGTCTGGCCCTGAAGTGAGAACTGGTCCTCATGTTTGGTTTGGCTTTCTATGGATAGGCCTCATCCTCCTGTCAAGCCCTCTTGGAAGTCTGGCTGAGCCCCAACAAAGAGTGGAGATCTGTATAGCTTTTCCCTGTAATGAGAGGCTGTGGAAGTGGTGATCAATACCCTATTCCTTTAAAGCAACAAAACAAGACGTTACATCTTTGGTCCTAATGCAGCCCATTTGACAAGCTACTTGAAGGTGTCATGTTTTGTGTTTGTTGGGTTTCTTTTATATATGTTTTTTAAAATTATTTTAAAAAGGCTCCTTAGAAGTTGTATGTCAGAACAAAGAAGTAACACTTACAAAAAGAAAGCTAGAAAATAGGATCCCAATACAAAAATTTGAACCAGTGGTGATAAAACATTGCAAAGCATCCTTGCTAGGTGTTATACACAGAGCGTGACATTCCATGAGTATGCAGTTCCCATCAGGAAGGAGGACACAGGTACATTTTTATACTTTGTCCTGATTTAGATGTTTTCTCGCAGAGAAATGCAGGGGGGAAACAAAAGCCGAGTACGTCAGAACTGCTGATCTGGAGAGGCAGCAGTTGTACTAATAGAAGATGTTGAACTCTGAATGTGAAAAATGAGCGCTTGTCTGGAAATGCAAAGTTTCTCCTTGGCACCCTGGAGCTCCCCCAGACAGACAGAGGACACCCCAGACACCTTGTGATGGGACCTGTTTGGGGTCCTGTGACATCATTATATGCCTAACTGCATCTCCCAGGGAAGAGAAGAAATTCACCCTGTAGTACAAGTGCCATGTACATTGCAAGAGGGCTTCAAGCTGGTAGCTGGGACAGGAACCACGTGTCTATTCCCACCCATACTTGCAGGAACAGTCACTGGCATCAGTGATGTCCCTGGACAATTTGGTAGCTGCTTTGGGTACAGATTGCCTGGCTGCACCCCTTCCCTGGCACTACTCTCCCTACACAAACCTTTCCTTTCAAATAAACCATTGGACTGTATTTTTTAGTGCTGGGGCTTCACATGGCCATCTGATGGTGACGCTGGCAGGACAGCGCATCAACTGCCATCTAGTTCCAACTGTTCTCACTAGAAAACTCACTGCATTGTTGCCTGCCAGCTGGAAACAGAAGCAAGCCCCCAGCCTCCTGGATGAATTTACCTGACAAAATCAATTGCAACATGAAGGAAATTTCCCAAGCCAACTCCCTTTGCAGAACCCAAGGCCCAAATGAAGCCAAGTGTGCTGACAATGTACACAAATCACTGGAAAACATCAAAGTAAGACGAAGCCTCCCAACTTATATTTTCATATACTTAGCAGTTATTAAGAGTCATAAATTGTTATTGCAAAAGCAGTTGCATATTAACTGCTGCTTTATGATCAAGAGACACTAAGCCCTAACTTGCGAGTGGTTTTAATTTTGCCTTTCTTGAGAAATACAGTAAAAAGGGAAGTTTTAATTTTCTGGATTGACAAGACTGTTAGCTTTTACAAGCGGCTGTGACCTCCTACATTTCTCTATTTAGTTGCATTTTAAAAATCAGCATTTTCTACCCAAACCTCCTGAGACAATGGCAGAACTTTCAGGTTATTTCTGGATGCTGAGTTATGCTGCCTAAACGTGTTCACCTTTATGAGCACCCATAATTTGCAGGATGCGCCTTGCTGTTCAATACTCAATGAGCTGCAGTGAGAAAACCAGGCCATTTCAGCTGCTTATTGATCCTTTTCCTTTTTATCATCTATATGGAAAACATTTGGTATACTGCTAATGTCTGTTACCCTACAAACATCACCCATGCCTCCTGCAACAGCCACACAGCTGCCCAGTCCCATCTGCTCCCAGTTCTGCTGTATCTGCCCCTGCAAATTCCCCTGGAATCTGTACATTCATATGAAGAGTTTGTGGTCTCACATCCTCTTTCCTACTTTCTCATTAAAAAAACACATTCAAAAAGCAATGCTCTTTCAAATTGCATTGCTTGATTTTCAGATGTATCTCCTTGCTTCTATCAATGAGTTGCTCCTGAATCCCTCCTAAATTGTTTTAAAAGGCCAAGCATATTAACCTATATTCAATAATTTTTATGCTACATAATGCTGGTAATACATATTGCTACTTCTCGGTGGCTTTCTTGTTTTAGCTAACAGATTAAAACAAAACATCAATAAATTCCTTTGTGCAGCAGTGTTGGAAAGATTCCACAGGAGAACACGCGCAATGTGATTTTTCCAATGCTCTGCTTGGAGACACAACAGATTCAGCAAATTGAAAAAGATCTGTGATTTCTGTTGAGATCTTTTTTTGGGTTTATGTACATTCCTCCTGGGGCGGTGGGTGGAGGAAAACAGCTCTGCCTGTGCATACATGTTGCATGCTTGTGAGAGCAACACAACAAATCTGCTCTCAGGAATGCAAGGAGAAATCTGCCACTAATTGGATGTGGGAACTAAATTCTGGTTAATGTTTTAAATGTAAGTCAGTAATAATCAAAGTCAAACACTGCATTCTCCATACTGCAGTGCCTGGGTCTCAGGCACAGTGACACACATGTATCAAAGAGGAAAATCTTTGGATTTTGACCATATATACTGCTTTACCCTAGGCTACAGCATGGCTGATGAGCTACTGCACACACGCAAGATACTAACTCATTTTACACCATGTTACGTATAAAAGGGGTCATTTGACATGACAGTTCTCCTCCTTTCCCCAATAAATCCGTAAAAATGATGTTCTGAACATTTTCTGCTTGATCCTGGACTCCAGATGCAATACTTAAGCTGAAACACATCCTGATGCATTCAGAACATGGTGGTGGCATAAATCTATTTCTAGCTACTTTATAGGCTACATATCCTCTGCGACTTAGCTGCTTATGCTACCCTCAAGCAAGCTGCAAATGTTCAACTGCTTAAGGGCCTTTGTACCAAAATCACCAAATGTGCATTTGCTTTTTGATCTAGTGGTCTGATTAAAATAGTACCGCCAATGCTGGTGGCGTGCATCTAAATTGCTGACTAAATTCACACTTTAGGCACTTTACTCCTCCTACATTCATAAGAAATGCTAATGATGGAAGGATGTGAAATTCTGTATCACAGGCCCCTAGAAGGAGTAGCTGCATTTGCTGTTGTGATTGATTTATACAGTCAAGCTAAAATCGTTCCCTTGCCTTGCCTGCCTATTCCACACTGGCAACAGAAGATGATGCTGGGTATTTTAAAGAAGCAGTAGGCAGCCCTGTGTTTCAGAAGAGGGAGATCATAGTTTCCATCCCTCCAGATTATTCTTCCTTAACTCATTGCCATTGCCCCTCCTAGGCTGCCAGGCTATGTAACCCCAAAGGGAGAGGCAACCAGCCCCAGCCTCTGCCCCAAGCAATTGGCAGTATTCTGCCTTGGAGTGAAGCGTAACACTGATATACCCCTCTTTTTTGCCAGATGTATAAGGGAAAATTATTTCTGCTCTGTGCCCCTTAAGAAGAGAAATACAACATCTTGCTACCTGTGTTTCTTACCCTAGTCAAGTTTAATTTAGGGTAGTTCTTCCAGTCTGTCTTGTGAATGCTCCAATTTGCCATTATCTGCATTTCCTTGACATTTAATTAAAGTCTGTTAAACATTATTTGACACTTCATTTTTCAATTAGGGCAACATCTTTAACAGTTTTGTTGAAGAAGAAAGGCATTTTGACAACTTGACAGCTGCATAACGGATCAGAAAACAAATGTCTTGCGTTTGACCATCAGAAAACAGAGTAGCGAGCACTTTGTATCCATGTACAGCTGACTCTGAGGCAAGCTCCTCCTGTCAGTTTTTAGTAGTAGTGGTCAGTAGGTGATGCGTTGTGCCGTTTCACTTCTTGTGCTAGTTTTCCCTGGGGCAATCCACTCCATATAGGCCCTGGGCAGAAGCTCCCACACGTCCCCCTGACGTACTTCTCTTTGTGCCAAGAGGCAGTATATGAAACCAATTTGTAAGAAATCCGGTGGTTTGGAATAACTGTTTCTGTTCTAGGAGTTTTATAAGACTGTTTAGTAACACAAGGGGGCTTTTTCCTGCTGGTGATCTGAGCACCATATAGCAGACCAGCAGCACAAGCGTCTGATCATGTAAAAGATCCAAAAATTCTCTTAGAAACATTTATAAAAATACAGACTGTAGAAAGGAATCTAACTGTACAATGTGTACAGCTTTCAAGTTCATCCCAGAGTGGCTTCTTACTGTGCTACTATTTGAAAATAAAAGGAATGCATCCATATTTCTTTTGTCCAGGAAGATCCCACTCCATCACAACATCCATCTGAGTGCAGGCTATGGGCCTCAGTCATTACATGGAAATGGGCAATAAAAGACCCAAACTGCCATCAAATAGACCTCGCAGTTTCAGCCCTTGTCCTGAAAAGGAAAAGTGTGCTTCTCGATGCATTGCGGTTTCTGCTTGCTCTGAGCAAGCGTCCATTCTTGCAGCAGCCAGGTAGTTCACATAGGGTCTGGCTTGCCTCACTGCAAGAAGAAATCCTCCATGGTCATGCCGAGGCTTCAATGTATTCACTTTTTGGTGCTGCTACCCTCAAGTACTCCGGGTTTTCTGCCGCGGGAACTTTCAGGAGACCGTTAGGTTTGGTTTCCTTCGGTAAGAAGTCCTGCTGGTAGTCAGGATTGTCCAGATTTATTTGGTGGTTGCCTGCCTGGATCCAGTAAGGAGAGGTCTCAAAGACTGTCTTGGCCAGTGGAGACTGATTGGTGTTGAGATACTCGGGGTTGTCCACAGCTGTGCTGTGTGAATTCTGGTAGCTGGAGTCTGTGGGGACATTTGAGTTTGCTCTGAGAGAGAAGTTGTTGTAGATTGGATTCTGGACTGCTGAGGCAGATGTTTTCTTGGGCACCAACTGGTTTACATACTCTGGAATAAAAAGAAAATACAAATGAGAAGGCATGAAAATAAAGACATAACTGATGTAGCCATTTGCATCACTTGAGCTGCAGTTTCAACCCAGCTGCCGTTTGCTCTTTGCACACAGCACCTCACAGAGTGACAGAATCATAGACCAGTTAGGGTTGGAAAGAACCAGAAGATCATCTAGTTCCAAACCCCCTACCATGGGTAGGGATGCCTCACACTAGAACTGAACTTTCCAAAGTGGAAAGAGAGCCAAACGCAGGGACTGACATGCCACGGCACCACACATCCTGCCCTGAAGTTCACCTTCAGGAATCCGGTTTGCAAAGCCCCAGAAAGATGCTTTGGACCACAAGACAGCGAGATAGCTACTGCTAATTTTAGTGACGTGTAGGTGGCTATGTCCCAGATACTGTTCTGAAATTGCAATCTGGGAGCTTAGCTGCCAGGAGTTGTTTCCCTAGAAAAAATGCTTAAGCGATGAGCAAAATACTGGACTGGCCGTAACAGAGACTACACATTTCACTCCAGTGCCATCCCTTGCAGGATCTTTCACCCTTTGCAGCTGTGGTGTATTCTTGCAAGGGTTGGTTGGGATTTTTTAAGGTCACAAAGCATCATGAGTGCACAACCCAGCATCAACTCCCTCAGTGCTTGTTGGCTCACTCTTCAACCGCCTACAATGTAAGTCCACGTGAAGCCATGAGCTGCCTTCTGTGTATCAACATCTGAAGGCAGTGGAACTGCCAGAAAGCTGTTTATGTTACTAAAAAGATTTAAGGGGTGAAACCTAGTTTTTAGAGGATATTTTTCCAAGTATGAACCTTTAAACACATAACCATACATGCAGACTCCCTGGCCAGATGGCACACACGGTGAACAGGAGGAACCTGGCTGGTGAAGGAACTGAAATGAGAAATGGCCAGAAGCAGCCAGATAAAGCCTAGGAAAAGCATGCGTGCGCACATTTCCATTTCTGTTTACTGAGTAAAAAAAGGTAGGAAGCACATGGATTGCTTCCTTTCTGCAGAAAAGGAAGGACAATGATTACATTCACAACTGAATGGCTCGCAAATGAGTGGCCATGGGACAGAATCACAGTAGAGGTACTCACCTGGGGCTGGCAGGAAGCCATCATCTATGCTGTCCTCCAAGAAAGCGCCTGTTGGATCTGAGCTATACCTCTGGACAAAGCTGTCTTCCCTCACAGGATGCCCCTGCTAGGTTGGAAGTAGAGAAAATCCATATTAAAGGCACTATTTTGTAGAAATTGATCCACATAGAAGTTGCTCTTTTTTTAAAGGTCATCCACTTACCCCATTCCTGTCAATACAGGTTGTAGCAGAGTTGTTGCTAGTAGCACTCTTAAAAAGACAGAAAGAAAATGCAAACATTATAAGAAGCAGTTCACTCTTCAAACTGCTTGTCATGTTTTCAAAGGGGAAGAGTTTCATACCAATGAACTCAAGAGAGGAGTGCGGGATGTTGAAGGGCTGTTGAAAAAGCCTTGGTGTGGCACGAGATACTCATCGGCATCCACTATATCTTCCATGTCCTCCTCCTCCATAAGGGTGCGATAAAACTTGGAGTCCGTAGGGCTGGGCAGGTGCATCCTATCGTCTCCCTGTAAGACAAGTCAGCATGAGAGAGGCCAAGGGTTAGGCTCCTTTCAAGCCCTCATTATCCCCTTTCTCTGAGACACGAAGTAATTTAGCAAGAGGCCCAAGATACAAACTCTTGATCTGTGTGTTTATCCAAATATACCTAGAGTTTAGGGAAATTTGGGTCTGCAATCTCTGCTGTAAAACAGCTGCAATTTTTAAGAGGATAGAACTGTTCTCCTCTTAGGACTGCAGTCTACACTGTTACTGGTCCTACACTGGGACAAGACCTAAGAAAATAGCGACTGGTCTTGAAATTCTGCTGGTGGGTGGTTCTAGCTGAATGTGTTAAGACCTTGAAAGCAGTGATAAATCGTAGAATCATAGAATAGACAGGGTTGGAAAGGACCTTAAGATCACCCAGTTTCAACCTCCTTCCCATGGCAGGGACACCACACACTAAACCATGTCACCCAAGACTCCATCCAAGCTGGCCTTGAACACTGCCAGGGATGGAGCATTCACAACTTCCTTGAACAACCTGTTCCAGTGCCTCACCACCCTATTATATGTTTTCAAATACATTACTAATAATTTTGGACCCCGTATTAAATGCCCATCAGACATGTTCATAGAGTCATAGAATCATAGAATAGTTAAGGTTGGAAAGGACTTTAAGATCATCCAGTTCCAACCCCCCTGCCACGGGCAGGGACACCTCACACTAAACCATGTCACCCAAGGCTCTGTCCAACCTGGCCTTGAACACCACCAGCAATGGAGCATTCACAACTTCCCTGGGCAACCCATT
>JAOEHY010026727.1:0-12598 GCA_025447955.1 Psilopsiagon aurifrons | reverse complement strand
TAAACCATGCCACCCAAGGCTCTGTCCAACCTGGCCTTGAACACTGCCAGCGATGGAGCATTCACAACTTCCCTGGGAAACCCAATCCAATGCCTCACCACCCTTACGATAAAGAATTTCTTCCTCATATCCAGTCTAAACTTCCCCTGTTTAAGTTCGAACCCGTTGCCCCTTGTCCTCTCACTGCAGACCCTGATGAAGAGTCCATCCCCAGCATCCCTATAGCCCCCTTCAGATATTGGAAGGCTGCTATGAAATCTCCATGCAGCCTTCTCTTCTCCAGGCTGAACAGCCCCAGGTTTCTCATCCGTGTACTGATACCATCTCAAAGACCTCACATATTAGAAATAAGAAGATATAACAATATGATCAGCATCACAATAAAAAAAAAAATACTCTTTTTACATACACTACTCCAGCACAGAGAAGGTCATACTATACTATATCTGCCCAGAAAAATCTTTTCCCATGGAAAAGTCAAATTTGAGATTTTTTTATTTTTTTGTTTAATCTCCTCATCCAATATTTTCATTTGGTTTAGTTACACTACCATCATTTAGTCAGTATATTACAGATTACTCAGTCTTCACCACCTCTATGTGCTTTATTTGCTGACTGCACCTACACTCCCTAAGCCGATTTTAGTCTCTTTTTCAACAGCAATAAAGACCAAAAGGAAATTCTTAGATTAGCCAGTCTGTCTATACTTCGGCTGCAAAGTATTTAGCATCTTTCCTTCTTAACTCCCATTTTCAATCATTGCCACCATTCTCAGAAATCAATGAAAAAATACTGTAATACTATAGTGCTGGAAATCCAGACACAGGTTCAGAGTCCAAAAGGGTCTGAGCATATTCAGCTAATTTCTAACCAGAATGCATATCATCATAAAATCATGGAATAATTTAGCCTGACAGGATATCTGAAGGCATCTGGTCCACTCCCCACTCAAAGCAGGGCCATGCTTGAAGTCAGTCTAGACTGCTCAGTCCAGTCCAGTCCAGACAAGTTTTTAGTACCCTCAAGGATGGAGTTTCAACAATCCCCTCAGGAAACCTGTTTCAATATCTCACAATCACCTCTGTGAAGGTTTTATCTAATCTTACAGAAGTAGGGTATTTGCAGTCTAGACAATTCTCTACTACCTTGCTTGCAGAGATACTTTCCTTAACTTCCAGTATTTGACTTTGGTCGCACTCCACCACCTGTCCCAGGACAAGAATCAAGTCCCACCAATTTTTCATTTTCCCAAAGCCATTGCTGAGTGAAATAAACACTAACTCTACGCACACTTCCAGAACAGACCACATGATCTGATGCTGCAAATGTGCGTCTGTATCTCAAGCTCACTAACATTAACAAAATAAACACATAGGCAGGAGTTTGAGGCCTTTTGAAAACAAACTTATCAAAACTTATCAAAAAGTATCATGCATGGAACTGGGTCCAGTCCTGCAACCATCTGTCATTATTCCAAAAGGAACTCTCTCTGCTTTGTTTACAGCCACTGGGATTTTCCTATACCGCTCTCTTGCATATGGACTAATTCACCCACTCATTCTGCAGTGCAAATATCTTTTATTGACAGCCGAGCAAGAGCCAAAGCCAGGAGTACCCACATAGCCACCAAAAAGCAGTATGTATGTTCAGATATGCCTTGAAAAGCATTAGGGTAATTTTTTTACAAAAGCATTGGAATGGTTACCAGACATGACCTTGGGGGAACAAATCAAAGCACTTATAGGAACAGGCTCCAAATGACTGCTCCACAGTTAACAAAAAAATGGGGTTTACTTGAGAGATGTTCTGCAGAGGAGAATAGTGGCAGAAATTTAAAGCAAGGAGCATAAATTGCACTATTAAAAAAAAAAACAAACCAAAACAAAACCCTCACTGACAAAACCCACCTTAGGCTACGATTTATTTCTGCTCAAGTTATCTAGCTATTGAATACTACATCGAGTTTCTTTATTCTCATATATCAGAGTTTTCCAAAATCTATAGAGGGTCTGTAAGGGTGGTGAGTCACTGGAATGGGCTGCCCAGGAAAGTTGTGAATGCTCCATCTCTGGCTGCGTTCAAGGCTGGGTTGGACATAGCCTTGGGTGATATGGTTTAGTGGGACGTGTCCCTGCCTATGGCAGGGGGGTTGGAACTGGATGATCTTAAGGTCCTTTCCAACCCTAACTATCCTATGATTCTATGTGTAAATTAGAGTTTCTCAAGAAATTTAGTGTCTTAGTTTTAAACACCTGAAATAGAATTAATCAAAATTTTCAAGTTTTATACAGAACTGCTTTAGACCCCTAAATCTGTAACAACCTGTGCAGAGAAAGAATGTGATGAAGTACCTCTTTGGGTTATGGGAGTTTTTTTTAGTCAGATAAGATTTTAAAGAACAGAATGCCTACATTAAAGAAGTTAATGCCTACATCCAGGAATTAGATTCTTAAACATTTCTTTTCTGACTTTCAGTTTATGATAACCTACAAGGCTATTACAGGCAGCAGAGATGCCTGCATGCGCATGACTGCATGCATGACTTTAAGAGAAAGATTTATAAGCCACAAAAAAAAGACAGACTCTGGATGCAATCTATTACACTACTTAAACACTAATTATGCTACTCCTGATCGTGTCTATATAAAGCGAAGGAAATGACCACACAGGTCTTCCGAATTACAAGAAATTTATATTAAAATACACTCTTTTTAATGACTTCAATTTCCTCGTATGAATTCTGGTGAATTAGCAAGTTACCCATAAAATAAATGTTCTATGTCTCTTGCTTGTCTGGTATTAAGTATTAAAGAACACCAGGAGCCAGAAATGTAAATATCCTGAGTAACTTTTAAAGCTATTAAAGACACCTCTTCTTTCCATAGAACAGGAATACAGCTGGGGCTGTTTCAATTTAAAACAAGTTCTGAATCACAATCACCATTCTTGCAAATACCTATTCTTCAAGCTAAAAATTTCTAAGAACCTTAGCTGGAAATAAAGACAAGCTTGAGACCAATTTCCTCAGAAAAACATACTGGAAATCTTGAGAGCCTGCTCATGCTGAACATTCATAAGCAATTTTGTTTGATACCAATAGATCCTATTGTATTTGATCCATGCAAACTTCTGGCAAACTTCTGCCACATGCTGATATTTAAAATTAAAAGCAGCATAAACCACTTCACCATTCGTTCAACTGAGTAATAAAAAAAGTTCTTTTCCATGTAAAGTTTCCAAAGAATCTATTTTGTCCCTGTATAAGTCTGTTTCTCTAAATACAAAGAGCTGTCGCTAGTTTGCTTATATTTCCCAAACATTTTACAAAGAAAAACATTAACTTGTATTATAGCAATACAGCGAGAAACCAATATAAGATTATCAGACTGAAGTGGAAAGAACATATTCAGGATGTCTAACAAGTACAAAATACAAGAAAGTAATTAATAGATCAGGAAAGTAGGAGGGGGAAGGAAGGGAAGAGGACACACTGATACTTCCACACAATTTTAGTATGGGTGTAGGGAAGGCTAATAAGAGTATATTAAACATTATCTACACTCAGTTTCTGCTATAGTAGTCTGTTTTTTCATTTGGCAAGAAAAATAACAAAAAACTGTCCAGACTGAGTAAATAAGACCACACAGAGGCACTTCTGCTTCCCAAACAAATACAAAAATCTTCAGGAAAAATACAAAGCCATCCATGGTGATAAAAATCTAATCCCATAGGGGGCCACAAATACAAGTCCTCAGAAAATGAGTATTTTTATTACCTGTTCAAGACAGTCTTGTGGTTTGAAATTGCTCCAGTAAAACAATTAGAACAACCAGCTCTATGAATAAGACAGTTCTTTTCACTGAGATAATCTATTCTGATTTTTACTTTTCAGTAACGGAACGTTCATTTTGAGTACACCATTTAATATTGTTGCCATTACCAGAAACCTTGGTCACAAACAGAATTTTGTCCTGAACTCGTCAGGCATAACAGAAATTTTACAAAGGAATACAAAATGAAAAGGAAAACTTGTATCACAGAAACAGTCAGCAACTGCTCAAGGTTCCTAGGAGAAAGTTTTTGCTTGGAACTGCATTTTGTATTAATAAATAGCAATCATTACTGATTGTAGTTAGAGAGACAGCTGCTTTTGTCTCTTCATATTCCTTTTGTTTCTGATAACTTTTTCAGGTTAACTAGGTCAGCAAAGGCCTTTTAATACAGTAACACTTGCATGGAAGAAGCTGTGATTCTCCCAAAAGGAAGACAGGGGTTTCATTTGATTTTTCTTCAGTTTATTAGGTACCAATCTGTCCAGCAAATGGACAACACTAAGACAAAGTATGGAATAACTCCATCAAATGAACATAAGACACCAATGCATATGATGATCCTCTGATGCAAGTCTCTGCTCTTTCCCACTGATTAATTCAATGCCTGTCAGCAGCAGGAAACAGGCCACATTCACCTTCCAACTCACAGCGCCAAAAGAGAATGAGGAGAAATTTGCAAGCCAGTATCAAAAAGTTTTCATTGGCTAAGTACAGAAATATTGCAAATAGAAATCTATAATGGAAGAAGAGAAGGTTTTCTAGATCCTAAGATCTTTGCTTTGTCCCTGCTGCTATGCACCAAGGTAGAAAAATTGTTATTCAAAACTGAAGTGGATAGAGATAGTGGGAAGGTCCCAACTGGTCATGTAAAGGAGAAAGATTTCAGAAAATAAGGTAGTAAAATCTATCCAATGACAAATTCACATTAAAAAAAACCAAAAAAAAACCCAAAAAACAAACAAACAAAAAAAAAAACCCAACCCTCTGCTTTGTCACTTTCAAATAAACAATTCTGAAGCATTTTTTACAGTCAAATGCTCACACTTAAACCAAAATGTTATGTGAAATAGAAATAATTCAACCTACAATATGTAGCTAACAAAGTCTGGAAAAGAAAAATGGTTGGGTAGAAAGCTAGAACGTTCTCCAAAAGGAATCACAATCCGTACCTACAAATTGCCTTCTTTGCTAGGAATGCAAACAGAAGTTATTCTTTACTTATAAACATAGTTCAGAAGTTTTCTGCAAATAACTATTCAGTTAAATACATGGTATATCACTTCAAATACATATTATAATTAGGTTCTCCAGTGTATTATCGATATTTACTCCTGTTTTACAAAATGAAGTCAGTAAAATCAGAGTAACACAATGGCAGAGTTCTTCCACAGCTCAGCACAACTAACACAGATGACCTTCACAGTTTAAAAAACCCTAATCAGTGAGTGCCACAGGCCTTTTGTCTTACCATTGCAAGCTTCTCCTGCAATTCTCTGTGGGTTTTTTCATTATTCCCTAGTCTCTCAGAGAGGTCTTGAATTATCATCTTCTTCTCCTCAATCTTCTCATTCATTTGCTTATTTGTGGAGATGCACTCTCTTTCTAATCTGGAAAGTTTCAGCATTAGAATATTCTTATGAAAAATACTTATGTTAATTACACTACATAGTTTTCACCATAACCGATGCATATGTTAGCATATCATGTTGCTTCTGAAGTTCCTGGGTCTTTTTTTTTTCTATTTTTCGTTTTAACTGAATTATACATTCTTCTAAGAAATACTTTTCAAGAAGTGGTAAGGTTCTTTTCTGTTACCAATGCCTGCAATTAGCTTTCAGTCAAATTCATATGGTCATTTTGATACACCCACTAAAGTACTCACAATAAGCTGAATTCCATATTTTTATTAACACAGTAACTCTCTTCAGAAAGACTGTATCATGTCTTGCATAACCAACCACTATTTAAAGTATAAAGCTTGCTCCTGAAGTTTCCACATATCTGACTATATTCTACTCTACAGCGTAGAATGGCACAGCTTCAAATTTTAAAACTGCTTCCAAAATTTAAAACGTTTCTTGCACTGCCTTAGTGCTCCTGGTACTTAGAATACTAAAGAGCCTGGCATGGTTAAACAGGCAATTCATGAGAAAGCTACAAGGCCAAACAACAGCATACAGAAGACAAGAAGCTGGGACAGGGATCAAAGGAAGAATTTAGAGAGATTGCCTGAATATGTAGCCATGGTGTCAGGTAAGCCAAAAGCTCACCAAGAATTGATGCTTGCAAATGATGACAAAAAGATTTTAAAACTACACTAAGGTAGGAAAGAAAACATGGACCTGCTTCTACACAGACTGGGTAATTGTATGCAGACTACAGAGGAAGACAGAGAAGAACACCACACTCCACCTTTTTTGCCTTACAAGGTCTTCTATGCCCCTATGATCAACAGAAGTGTTCAAAGAAGACAACTGCTAGCACCAAGGATTGAGTCAGGGCTTACTTGTAAAAACTCAACCATGGAAACTGAAGAGGCCAGCTTGCCTACACTCAAAGATTCTGACAAAGCTGGCCAATGTCACAGTGAGGCAGCTCATCATCTTCGAAAGGTCACAGAGACTGGAGGAGCTACCTGGAAATGAGGAACATAAATGTTGCAACTATATTCAAAAAAGGGCAAAAGGGAAAACCAAGAAACTATAGACCAGAGAGCTTCATTTCAGCCCCAGGAAGATCATGAAGCAAGCCCTTTTGGAACAAATTTCTGTGCTCATGAAAGGATAAAGGTGATTGCGATCAGTCAGTGAGGATTTACCAAAGCTAAATCATATCTGGACAACCCAATCGCAAGGCCAAGTGCAAGGTCCTGCACCTGCGTCAGGTGCTAAATACAAATAAAGGCTGGATGGAGAATGGATTGAGAGCAGCCCTGAAAAGAAGGACTTGGAGTGCTAGTTGATGGGAAGCTCAGAATGAGCCAGCTGTGTGCACTTGCAGCTCAGAAAGCCAACCTTGTCCTGGGCTGCATCAAAAGCAGAGTGACCAGCAGGTCAAGGGAGGTGATCCTGCCCCTCTGCCCTCCTGAGATCCCACCTGCAGTATTGCAATCAGCTCTGAGGCCCCCAACACAAGAGCGACATGGACCTGCTCAATGAGTCCAGAAGAGACTGGCTATGAAGAAGATCAGAGGGCTGGAGCAACTCCCCTACAAAGAGGGGCTGAGAGAGTTGGCATTGCTCAGCCTGGAGAAAAGAGGGCACTGGAGAGACCTTACAGCAGATTCCCAGCACCTAAAGGAGGCCTGCAAGAAATCTGTAGAGGGGAGAGGGACCTTTTGCAAGGACATCAAGGGATACAACAAGGGAGAATGTTATACAGAAAGAGGGTACAGGAGAGAATGTTATACAGAAAGAGGGTAGATTTAGATTAGACATTTAGAAGAAATTCTTTACCATGACAGAGGCGTGACACTGGAACAGGTTACCCAGAGAAGCTGCAGCTGCCCCATCCCTGAGAGATGTTCAAGGCCAGGTTGGATGGTGCTTTGAGCAACCTGGTCTAGTGGAAGGCATCCCTGCCCATGGCAGAGGATTGGAATTAGATAATCTCTAAGGTCCCTTCCAACCCAAACTATTCTACGATTTTATGAACCCAGTTATATTTTATGATAAAAAGAGATCTGTGAACAAAAAGAGAGCAAGCTAATTAAAGATAACTCAGCTTTAGCAAAGCTTTTGGCACTGTCTCACAGAGTATTTTTATAGCCAAGTTAGGACTTCAGTCAAGCTAGGTGAATTGCAACTTCAATAAAAATGGTTTGATGGTAAAGCTCTGATGGTAGTCACTGATGATAAGTGGAATACTGTAGAACTCTGGATTAGAATCTGTTTAACATCTTTATCCATCACCTGGATTAGGCCAAGAGTGCAATCTCACCACGTTTGAAGATAACAGTGAACTCGGCGGAGCTGGGTGACTACACAACACAATTCATACACTTATGAGAAGGGCTGTATTCCCTAGAGCCTAGCCAGGGAGGAGGAATAGGCCAGCATTAACATTAACCTTCTGAGATTCAACAGTGATATATGCAAAGTTATGGATTTTAGGAAGCAAGAGTGGTATGGCTGGTAACCAGCTGAGGAGCAGCTATGCTCAATCAGGACCTGGCAATCTTGGTAGACAGCAAGCCAGCCACAACAACATGGCATACAAGCAGAGACAGCAAACACCATCCTGGAGTGCATTAGTAGTAGCGTAGCCAGAAGACCAAGGGAAGTGATTAATTACCTTTTATTTGGCACTTATCACAACATATCCAGGACAACGATGACATGTAACATAGGAACAAGTTGGAGTGAACTAAGGGGATGGTCACTCACATGGGATATTCAAGCTGGAGGAGACAGAACTTACGGATGCATAACAGCCTCCCCCAGTACCTACAAGGAAGTTATCAAGAAGATGCAGCCTGTCACTTCACAGCAATGTATGGCTAGAGGACTAGAGACAACGGTCACAAATTGAATCCAGAGAGATTCAGATAAGGAGAAACCTTTTCTTCCTTAATGGCAGTCAAACAGTGGAACAGGTTCCCAAAGAGGCTCTGTCATCTCTATTCTTGTAGGTTTTCAAGACCTATCTGGACGAAACACCGGGCGACCTGATCTCATACCTGATCTTGGTTTTAACAGGAGGTTGGACTACAGATATTCTTCAATCCCTGAATTATCCTTTGATGTAACTCGTAGCAATGGGAACATCCAGGTGTCTCTCCTTTCCTTGTCTCTTCTATCACTTCGGTCTCACTGGGATTTAAAGTACTGCAAACAGCTCAAAGTTCTTCCAGCTTTTGAATCACTATTGTCACTTCCTGACTTTGACTTATTTCTTCGTCAATTCACATATCTTTTTAGATGAAGGACTACTTCAACAGTACTCTATATACCTATATGCTTCCGCTTCAGCCTGGCTGTTTTTCTTTTCTTTTAGCTGTAGATGGTTACCTCTTATTCTTAAGAGAAAGAGCTTGCCTGTTTCAGTCCCTTCAAGTAGCCTCTACTCCCAGAGCTTTCAGAAACATGCAAAAAGCAGTTCCAATTTATTCTGTGTCACGGTCTCACTCTTCAAGAAAAGTAAATTCACATGGAGACCTAAATCCCACGTTGCTTCCAATTTACATAAGAGCTACTGGGTTCAGAGCTTATTAATAAATTATGCAACCCAGAAAAGCCTGCTTGCTCAGTTTTAGTTATTATAACCGTCTTTTTCTGTGAAAAGAAACTGCCACAGCTTTGTATAGTTTCCAATTTTGGTATCATTCATCCCACTCAAGTCCAGCTATGAAGACATACAAGTGTTCTAACACAACAAATGAAACCCTCCAAGACTTTCTAAAGACTAAGGCCTTAAGACAAAATCACGGGACTCCTCCAGAGAAAAAGAAATTATGGTAGGATGTCAAATCATGGCTTAAAAGAAAAAGCCAGGCTCCTGACATTGTCTGGAGTCCAACAACGACAGCCTTCAAAGGTAAGTAGATCAAAGGCTCTTGTACTCTCTCTTGAGGGATCTAGTGAACACAATCACTGATATTCACGAATGTTATCAATACTTGTATGCTTCAAAGACTGAAAAAGGCACAGGAAGCAGACAAGGTATTACACACCCACCACACATAATTACCTCACAGGAACTGAGTATACAGATGTCCGTCTGAGACAAAGCTTGGCCTTCACTACCCATCTTTATAGAGCTCTGGAAATTCAGGTGTCTGGACTAACAAAATTTTAAGGACAGGATGCTTCTGTTTCTTCAAGCTCTATTAACAAAACCACCAACTGTTTAACTGCATCAACTTTCATGGAAGGATTTGCATTCTCTAAAATCACAGAAGATACTTTGCTTTCAAAAACTCAGTTGGCAGAAGCTGCTAGGAGTCATTCTCTGAATCAACAGATGATTACAAGTAGTGAAAAGTACTATTGCGGATATTAGACAATGTTTATTCTGATGTCCAATTAACACAGAGAGCAGATGCTTTAAGTAGGCAGAATTTCTTTTTTGTACCAGGAAAAAAAAAAAAACAACACCAAAAAAAAACCCAAGCAGGAAACAAACAAAAAAAAAGCTTGACACAAACCACGGCAAATCTTTCCTGAGAAAGAAGTGTTGAACAGAATTATCCGGTTTAAAGAAAAAGGGGAAGCCTGTTTAAGGTTCTTGTTGCATTTTAGCAACACAAGAAAAGTATTACTTCTCTGTAAGCACCAACACTGAAACTCCTAATGCAACTGGTACCATAAGAACTGTATTTCCTCATCTGGTATTTCTTATAAAAGAAAAAAAAAAGTCTCTAATTTTTTTTTTTATTACTCTTTTAATAATCTAATACCAAAAAGTATCCTTAACTCAAGGACTTGTTTGAAAATTACCACTTGCGGATTTTCACAATTTTTATCTAACACTACTAACTTCAAATTTGAAAGGCAGATCTTGAGGTAAAACTTGTAAAGTTCTAAAGGTTTGGAAGATTCCTAAACAGATGCTAAAGCTACCATTAAGAACACTTCTAATCAGCTTACATTTTATATCTATTATCATCCCTTGATTCTCAGAACATATTCATGCTAATAACAGAATAATTCAGGCCTTAAGAGACTCACAGGTCTGCGCTAACCTCAAAACTGCAAATTACGCTCCAGTAAGTGCTTAGAAAAGATACGGTGTTACTGAAACAGCCTTCAACACCTAAGTGACAGTGTAGCTCCACACAGTAACAATTGGGCCGCATTATTCCAGGCACACACAGTACTCCAGATTACTTCTTGAGGCAACAGGTCTCTGCTCATCTGAGAAATTATTATAATCCACAGAATTAAATGCTCTGACCAACTCTCTTAAGGAAACCAAAGTGAACATGCACACCACTTTGGCGGATTTAGGTCTAGTGTGATAAAATCAACCAACCAAAATCATTATAAAAAAATGCAGGTGAGGAACCCATACATTTCATTAATTTCACGTGGGTCCAAAAGGAATCTTCCCAGAGGATCTTCCACTGAAAATTATTACTGAGCACAGATATCCAAGATAAAACATCTTGCAGCAACATGAAAATAAAAATTTGCCAAAAGAGGAGTTCCAGAGAGAACAAGTGTTATGAAAGCTAAAATCAACCCATGTGTTCAGAATCACATTAATTTTCAAAAGACCTATAAAGATAAAACACAGCGCAGCTCTGCAGTGTTCATAGTACAGCACAGGTTTCAACTATTTTACTAAAAGCATGTCTGTAACTATGCATATAGAAAGACTCTCCCAGGCCCAAGCACACAAAAACCTCCTTTCTTGCAGGAAAACCAGCTTCTTCTGTCCTCCACTACTGCTTGTTTGAATAAATCAATATAAATACCTATGCGCACAGACCCATATCATCCTAGATCGAAAGAGATGACACCTTTTACCAACCCATTCTACTAGCTCCAGTCTCTGCCAATACCTCCACTGTGTGCCAACTGTTTTAAGTCTTCTCAATCCTCCTCTTTCTCCAAACTTTCCTACTACTATCCCTTATTTCACCTACTCCTTGGTTCTCTGACTTCCAACATGATTCTTCTTCCTGACATTTCCTCACCCCAGTACCTACTTGATTCACCCAGGGAAGAAAACTTGGTACTGTACATCCTCTACTTGTCTGGGGAATATAATAAAGCTGATCTTCCAAAAGCCGTTTGTACCAGACACAAAAGATTGTGCTGAGCATGAAGCGAATCAAAATCACAAGTAATTGTGCCTGCTGTCACACACTTCACCCCTTTTTCTATTCCTTCTTCAAAGTTAAAGTTTTCTACAACTATTCAAAATCTGAAAATGAAAACTATCCACTATAAACTATATATAACTTCAGAACAGAAATCTTAAAAGATTTATCTAGCTCACTGTAGTAAAAAAAGTAATGCTTTCATAATAATGAAAGTGTATACAGAAAACCTGCCACGTATGTTTTACTACACTCCTCTCAAACACTACTGGAAACAGGACCCTATCATACCTATTATTTTCAACATCTGTGCTTTGGCAATCTGTAACAGATCGGTCATTTTCTCTACCTACTCATAATATGCATGGCTACTGATATGGACTTATAAATGGAATGCCAGGTTCTGAACTTCGGTTTGGTTTGGCAAATTGCATCAGACTGTTTTCTAGTGAGTGAAAACCAGAAAGAACGTAAACTAGAAGTGGTACTCAAGCTGACTAATGCCACTTTACAATGAATTTAAAAGTTAACTTACACGTTGAGTTTTTCCAGGTTCTCTTGGGCATTGCGTTTTTCTCTCTCATATGCATTTTCTACCTCTTTAAACTCTTTCTTGATCATTTCTAAATCCGAAAGAGCTTCAGCTTGGCTGGCTTTTTCCACCTGCAAAGCTCCTTCAAGGTCTCGAATTCTTAACTACCAAGTGATAAGAAAGCAATTAAAGCAAGTTAGGAAAAACTGCTGTTCTATGTTGTCTTTTGCTTTACTGGTAAACTATATTATATTAATTTTTATGGAAGTATGCACACAGAAAGCATTGAACACATGTAAAAATGCAGGAATACATACAGTTCAAAATGAAAACAGATACACTGATCGGAAGCAACTTTTATTTTCCTTTGGTGGTGTCTGGATTTTTTGGCTTTGTCATGGGTTCAGCAGTAGCAGTCATTTTTCTCCTTCTTGGTAGTTGGTGCAGCACTGTGTTTTTGACTTGTGG
>JAOEHY010026725.1:11987-39164 GCA_025447955.1 Psilopsiagon aurifrons | reverse complement strand
TGGGATTGCTCCCACCCAGGTGTAGGACCTTGCACTTGGCATGGTTAAACTCCATCAGGTTGGCATCAGCCCACCTCCCAAGCATGTCAAGGTCCCTCTGGATGGCATTCCTTCCCTCCAGCGTATCGACCGAACCACTTAGCTTGGTGCCATCGGCAAACTTGCTGAGGGCGCACTCAAACCCACTGCCCATGTCACCCACAAAGATGTTGAACAAGACCAGTCCCAGCACCGATTCCTGAGGACACCACTTGTTATTGGTCTCCAGCTGGACATTGAGCCATTGAGCACAACTCTTTGCGTGCAGCCATCCAGCCAGTTCTTTATACACCGAGTGGTCCACCTATCAAATCGAAGTCTCTCCAATTTAGAGACAAGGATGTCATGTGGAACAGTGTCAAAAGCTTTGCACAAGTCCAGGTAGATGACATCAACTGATCTACCCCTGTCCATCAGTTCCGTAGCCCTGTCATAGAAGGCCACCAGATTTGTCAAGCAGGATTTGCCCTTAGTGAAGCCATGCTGCTGACACCAAGCACTTTGTTGTTTTTCATGTGCCTAAGCATGTACTTCAAGAGAATCTGCTCCATGATTTTGGCAGGCACAGAGATGAGGCTGACTGGTCTATAATTCCCCAGGCATCTATTTTCCCCTTCTTGAAAATGGGGGTTATATTTCCCTTCTTTGAGTCATTCAGAACTTCTCCTGATTTTTCAAATATGATGTCAGTGGATTAGCAACTTCATTCACTAGCTCCTTCAAGACCCGCTTGAGAAGACTTAGGCCTGGCAGGTGCTGGATGTGTGCAGTATCCCACCAATGGCCAACTGCATCTTGCAAACCTTCTGACATCTCTCACAAGAAAGCTGCTTCATACCTGGTCCTCCAGGAGTGTCTTCTTCATTTCACACTAAATCCTTAGCTAGAAACAGAGTTTATAAGTTCCTCTCTAACATATTTTAGGGTGTTCTTATTTCTGTAGAGATTTCTAGCTCAAAACGCTTTTCAGGTCATAGGTCACAACAAAGCACCAAGACCCAGAAGCAAAATGCATCAAAAATTACAATCTGGAGGAAGAAGATACATGGCCAGTCTATTCTGAATACTCTAAATACTCTGCTTCCATGCAAATCTCAGGTGAAAATTCAGGAAAAGGAAAATGATGTGTTTTCACTTTGGGCAGACCCCAAATCAGCACCAGGATCAACAGCAAATGCATGAGAGAAATCGGTCTGAAATCACTACTTGGGCTGACAACTACATGCAGGCTGTAGCTTGCTGCTGGAGCTGGGCTTTTCTGGGTTGCAGGGACAGGAAAGAAGGTCCTTGAATTGAGGATATGTTCTCAAACAAGTACCCAAGATCTTATTTCCAACTAACGACAAGCTTAATACCTACTTCTTTGCTATCATTTGAGCATTCTCAGCTCTCTGTCTCTGAAGGGGTTATTGCTTGCTTTTCAGGAAATGAATTGGGGCTTAAATAATCCACTGAGTTAAATAATTTAGGTGTCTAGAAGGAAAACTAGCTTCCAAGTGTTATTTTAAAATTAATAAAGCAGTGCAGGTATTGAAGGAGCAGCAGAAGCCAGATGCCTTGGTTTTGAGCTATAGCAAAGGAATTCACCAATTTCAAAGCTCAAAAGGACCTGATATCCCAGATAACAAACTGAAGATTCTACCACAGTATCCAGCAGACCTAGTTCCAAATCTGATAGTACTCTATACCCAAGGTCTTTACATGTTGCATGCAGTCCACATGGGCACCGTTTCACAATGGGCAGTCAATTGCCCGTGCCTATCTCCCATGAGATAACATACAAAACTGTTCCCCAGTCTGGTTTGTACAAAGCCTCCCCTTTAATATTAAGGTGACGAGCATTGCAGCAAATATTCCCAGAAGCACAGATCTGCGAGAATCTGGCTTCATTGCCAACCCTAATGAACCAGGCAGGGATAAATCCGCTAAAATTTTATTATCTTATGGTTATCTTCCTTAATAATTCATCCAGAAAAATGTGGGTGTCAGGGATGAGAGGCAAGTGATACTGGTTGCAAGGCAGCAGGGATCAGGAGAAGCCCAAGTAAACAGGAGGTCAGGACATGGGTGCATGGCTTTATGGGAGTATGGATGACAGGCTCAGAATGGAGAATTAAGGATGCAATGTGGTTGTGGAAGATCAGAGACCTGGAGGAGGAAACTTTCACAGGAAGACAGCTGCCAAAAGAGCTGATGTCAGAGGCAGATTTGGGGGACAAAAGGTAATGGTATCATACCATATCATATCATATATCATATCATAGAATGATTTTGAGTAGGAAGGAACCTTAAGGATCATCTAGTTCAAATCCCCCTGCCATGGACAGGACAACTAGACCTTCTGATCTGACATGTTGGGAAAACAAGAGACAGATGTAATGATGCAAATAGGAGTGAGTAGGAGAGAGGAAGAAAACAGAGGCCTTGAAGAAAGAAAGATACAGGAAAAAATTTTAAGCCAATGTGCAAATAGTAATAGGCAATAATTAGTACTAAAAACTCATTTGAGACCTTGGTTTTTTTTTTTTTTCTGAGGGAAAAAGAAACTTTAGGCCCAGGAGAAGAAGAAGGGATGGTTTATGGCAGGTAAATCCCTGTGTAAAGGAACAGCAGGCTCTTTCAGCATGGGTTAGATTTACGTCCTATACAAAGATATATCTCAAAATAACGCCTATATAAGAAAACCAAACCACCAGTAAGAAACAAACACAGGGACAAGAGCAGCTCCTGCCTACCTCAGCATTGCCACTGTTTTCACGGGTCCTGGGGAAGGACTAGAGCTCCAAAGAAGCTGCCTGAGGTGTAATACATGAAGGACACAGCATTACCCGTTCTTGTCTGTTTGCCCAGAATCATATTCATCTTTCATAATCAGCAAGACAGCAGCAAAAGTGTCTGGCATAGCACCACGTTTTAATTTTTCTTCACTTAATTGTGCTCTGTCCCATGGAATGGATCAATGAGCAAACAACAACATGCAGAAAAGAAACCAAGAGCTAGTCACAGGCCTGGCTGGGGATGTTCACTTCTTGAGAGCTGGGAGCAGAATCAGATCCACCTGAATGTGGGATCTGCTAAGGGAGGTGGGAGCAGTGTGGGGTTTTTGTAAACAACTCCAAAGAGGCCAAAAAACTGAAATCTGAAAGAAATAATCTTTGAATTTCACTTAGTGAGACATAAAAGTCCTCATGGAGAAGCTGATTCAACTCTGAGCCAGCACCACACATCACTTCATCCTCCATCACACCCATCACGGCCACCATAGCAGAGGTTTACAAGAGCAGAGCAAGGCCAGGTTTCATTTTTTTCCACTCTAACAAAAGAATCCTGTGGTTTAACCAAAATGGCTTTTCTGACATGTCATTTCTTAATTCTCACTTGCTCCCCAAGAAAACAATGTCTGGTTTAACAAAGGATTTGTTAAGAAGACCAAGGATACTGTGGGGGACACACAAGAGTCAATCCTTTGGCTCACTCTGGGTAAACAAGGAACAGAAAGTGAAGTACGATCTGTTTTTTCTGGTTCCTTCTGATGGAGATGATTTCAAACCGTATACAGAAAGAAAACAGGGTGGGAAACCAGAGTTGGCTGCTTCATTCTCTCTCTGTTTGTAATGATATTCATTTAGTTGTTGCACTTGCACGTTACTTGTCGATTAGAGCTGACCTAGGTAAGTTCTCCCTGTACTGTCACTAGGCAGGAGAATTTCTCATTCTGTCTCCAAACTCCCAGTGTAATGAGGCAGGATGTTGTCAAGTCAGTTGCTGATTTTCACCCATAAGGTGACTGCACTACAGAGCATGGCATATTACACATTCATAGCTGGCAATGTCTGTAAAACACGACAGGTTCCAGACGGGGTTGTGCAAATGCAAGCTCACAGTCATCATATCCAGGGTACGATCATTCAGTTCCCTATCCTACTTAGCATTTGCCTACTGATGGCTCTATGGGTTGTCATTTAAAAATTAAATTAAGGACCCTCATCAAACTATTCCTCTTCTTCCATCTATCCAGAGGCAGAAACATGTCTGGAAAAATCCAGATCTGCAGAGAGCAATTTAAGCCTGTTGTTCCAATATTAAACTAGCAGCTCTGTATTACAAGCAGTCATTTAGTCTGGGGAGGTGAATGTGTGGTCAAGTAAGGCTGAATAATTCCTGCTTGATTTATGTAAGAAAGTTATTTTGTTAATTCCTCTGTTTAATCCTGACTCTTTCCCTGCAAATGACAACACTATTATTAATGCTAATTACTCTAGGCCAAGTAATATGATCATCATAAAAGGAATGCCTTTGATGTATGCAAGTGACATCTAATGTGTAGTGCAAAATTGCTCTGTTACTACTCAATAAAATTATATTTGTGATGATTAAACACAGGAACTGGATCCTCAGTCCCATTAAGTTAATGGCAAAACTCCCAGTAACTAGAACGGGATGAGGATTGTTCAGTTTTACATAAATCCACTGATTTCACTATTTTTCACATCTGAGTAAGCAGGAGAAAATGAGGTTGTGCCACTGCCACTGCCAAAGAGGTTTTTATCCTTTTTTTATCCCTGTCTTCTCTGACCTTAGTTTTAAAAATCATATTTCTGTCTTTTTCACCACGTATTTGAGCCACAGTGCTCAAGGCATAAGAACATGCATGTACCACATTACTTAAGTGACACAAACTGCTTCAGGTTCTTATGCTGGGTCAGAACTTACTCCTCCTTGTTTGACTTTATACTGTTCTTAAATATCATAAATAGATTAAGCCACCTCTGACCCAGACTAGAAGCATTTTTACATCTTTTAATGAATAAATAAATACTTTAAAAATACTTTTAGGATTTACACTCCTTTTACATTTGTTTAAAAAAATCTGTTCATCTTAACCTCAAAAATTTGGAGGCAAACACCTTCTTTTTTTAACCAATATTTTTTTTAACAGATATAATTTGCAGACTTGTTTATTTGGCATTCAAAATATCCACTATTGTGACTGGAAGAAGAGGTTTAGCTAGAAAAAAAATGGTTGGATGAAATTAGTTTCATGGGTCCCTTTGGTTGGATGAAATCACCTCCGTTTCTACTCAAGCCATTCTATCACTATAACATATCTGGAAATCCCAACTGAATCATGTAATCATAGAATGGTTAGTGTTGGAAAGGACCTTAAGATTGTCCAGTTCCAACCACCTGCCATGGGCAGGAACACCACATGCTAAACCATGACATCTAAGACCCCATCCAACTTGGCTTTGAACACTGCCAGTGATGGAGCATTCACAACTTCCCTGGGTAACCCATTCCAGTGCCTCACCACCCTCACAGTAGAGAACTTTTTCTTTATATCCAACCTGAACTTCCCCTGTTTAAGTTTGAACCTGAAAACTAGTGTCTCTGCACTAGTGCAGGTCAACTCTTCAGTCAAGGAATGTAACTCAGCTGGAATGCCCTTATCATTCCTTATGTATCTTGAATAACCCCTCATATGTTAACCGTAAGTCTAATGCTGCAGTAGGTATCAGACTGACTTACTAGAGAAATCTAAATATCAGCAGTACAACACAAGAGTGTTTCCAGATATTTCAGTCCGACGATACATGGACTTCCCATATCCACCAGGTTTGACCAGTTAAGTACGAAATGGATGGGCTGAGTGTCCACATTGTGTGCAGGCCATCTGTATAGACTAAAAATACCCCATAGAGGAAGTTTAGCCTTGAGCAAACTTTCACATTAACCAGCACAGCTCTAAACACAGCCACCTCTTTGCTCTGCCTATAAAGCTTGCCTGACACTTTCTGTTGCATAGTGTATAAGTAATGTCGTGCTTCTATTCTGTGGTCGCATTGATCCACACTGACCTTTACAACTTCATCGTGGATGACCCTACAGTTGAAGGTAAGACCTGTCTGCAGAAGAGCTAAGGAACCAGAGCATAAAGCAATGTTTTATTATGTTGTGACTACAACCATAACCTGCCTGGGTGCTTTCATTGAGTTATTCCCAGCTCAGGTAGGGTTTTCTTACCTGAGAGGTCACAACAGAACTGGAATCACTTCATGCAGTGTTCTCTTTATCTTCCTTCCTACACCAATTCCTCCAAATCCTTTATCTTCTCTGAAAGGAGATTATTGTTTTGCAAGAAACAAAAATAGGGTGCTTCGTCTAGTTTATTTTAATTGCCATAACATTTAAAGAAGATACATGATTCCCTTAATCCAAAAGGCTAATGAATCATTTTTAATCATACAAAAATGCCATGTCCTGTAGCAGTAAATAGCCTAAAGAAAATAGTAGGAGTTGGAATGCATATGCTGGCTTGCTCTTTCTGTAGCATGAAGTAAATGCATCAGCCTGCTGCTGGCTCCTGACTGCATGTGCCTTTCTTAACTTCAGAGAAGCAATCGCCTTCTCCTGCGCTCGTTCTTCTCTCTTTGTCCTTTGATTGCACATTCCAGATGGGTTCAGTAGCCAGTAATTACTTTTATAACTAGAACTCACTTGCAATGCATCAGGTTAACGTTAATGGCATTCTGTACAGACACTCATAATCTTCCCTCTGTTTTCTAACTTCTCTCCCATCCCAATGTAATTGTATTTTCTTAATACTAACCAAACAGCGATCTCTTATCTTCTTTCTTTTTTTGACAGCGGTATGTGGGGAGGAACAATTTACATTTTTCCAGGCTCTCTCCCCCTCCTTAACTCTGTTTATTAAATCTGTATCTGTTATTTTTATGTCTTAATGCCAATGGATTTTCCTTTTAATTACAGCAATCTGATTTCAGTTTATTTAAATGCTGATTTATGTTTATGCTATCCCCTGGTATCAATTTCATTCCAACAAGATCCCAGTGTAACTTAATTACTTGTAGTCTTGTCATTCCAAGCTAATTCTAATTAAAACAGTTTTATTACTGCAAGGTATTAAAGATTAACCCCTCCACTGGTCTATAGGAAATGAAGTAATAAAGTCAAGGTGAGGAGATAGAAGGTTTACAAACCCAGAGAAAAGAGCACACAAAATGGCCACTACATCTTCTTCTTTTCATCATCCAATGGGCTGCAATTGCCTAAGGTTCAGTGTGGCTGTATTGCAGTGCAGATATTGAGATGTCTATATCCCAATGTAGACATTGAGATGTGCTTATCCCACATTGCATACACCTTGTCTTTTTCAACCCTCTCTGTGGGCAAGAGATGCAAAAATCAGAGATGATCTTAAGGTCTTTTACAACCTTAACTATTCTATGACTGTATGTTTCTATGCACACCTACCAACCTCTCCTCTCCATGTCCCACTGTGTCCCTCTTCCTCCCCCTCTGCCAATACATCTCCATACATACTCTCAGTTGGCTTTCTGCTGCTCTCAAACTCCTCTTCTTCAGGCATCCCACTCTACTATTCCCTGAAAGCACACACTTATCCACAATCATGAAAACACACAGTTTTGATCCAATCCTCTTCCCTCTGCGCCTACAGTGGATGGGGAACTTTGTCCATACCTTGCCCACTCCTGCCTCTTGTTTCCAGAAGAGATGGAGCTGCAGGACTAACCAGCTTAAGCTTTTCATAGCAAGTGCTTTGCAACCAGAGATGAATCCTAGACCATATGTACTGAGCAATAACAGAATGTATTGCTATGAGTCTTCAAGCAAACTAGAGAAGTTAGTAGGACTGCAAAGCACCATCTGAGTGCAATTATGTCCTGTGCAATGCTTGTAAACTTTACTTGTCACTACAGCACTCACTGTAAATCCTTCTGACTGCAGTACAGTTAATGCACAACCTGTACCTCCCCAAAATCCCATGCCACCTAACACAGAGCTTTATTTCCCCCACCTTACTACAAAGTTCACATTTGCAGAAATAGCAACAAACTAACCCAATTATTTTAAGAGATTTCCTATTCTTTGATATTAAAATAACTCATACATCTCTCCAGGCATACATATCTATGCACATGTATGCAAATGGGCACAGTATTGTACTGAGGTGTTTGGTTTTCCAGCACAGTTTTTCGGTTGGTTGCCAAGTAACTGGAACACTTTTGATACCTGTGTGCAGAAGACATACTTAATTGTTTTTCACGTGCACCCAAATTAGGAGAGAGTGAAGGCTAGTGTGGTTTTTTTCCCTGCTGATGAGTAAGTGACATCTGTGGGAACATAGAAAGCTACAGAGTGTGTCTGTCTGGGCTAATTGATTTATACAACGTGCCGACAGACAGATGTGAGCAAACACTCCCAACAAACAACATGATTATAAATTAGCTTCTTTTTATAGGAGGTAGGCTAAAAAACACACAGTGAGCACAAGTAATGGGTGCAGGAGATGTGTTATTTATTTTCTGCACCCAGTGAAGCACAGCAATTGTACTTGTGTTCGTTCTGTGGGCTGGCTTTCCATCAGGGGCTAGGAGTAAGCAAGAAGAAGCTGAAGAATGAGGATGGTTTCTACAAAGCAGAGAGCATATTGCGGTATTCCAGAGAAAGCAAGCTGCTAGGCAAGATGTAAATATGCCCTCTCTTGAGCTCTCTTTTTGATCTTGTGTTTTTTAGCTGAAGGAAGTGGCTAGGTCGTGCTGTTATTGAGGAATTTCAGTGCTGTCTTACTTAACAAAATTCCCTCCTACGCAGCCAGAGCAACTCAATTGCAGAATTTGTGCTTTAGAGGAGAAAGGGAGTATGAATTTCATCACATTTCTTTGATAAGTGAATAAAGTAGTGCAATTCCTCTGAATTGTCTTTTAAGTCAATGGACTTTTCTGCTTTCCCCATGAAAAGAAAGGGGAGTGTGAAGCGGAGGTGAGCCCATGAGACAACTAAAGTTCACTATGTGGTTATGTGGATGCTGAGAGTACTCTTCAAAATGGACTAAGTGCTTTCTGCAGTGCCCCCCCCCCCCAAATGAAACCATAAATCCTCTCTAGACCTGTGTTATTTCTAAAAATCAGTTCTACATACTGTTGTCTAGATGAGAATTTAACTTCATTTCCCCATATATAAGCAGGTGGAAGTAAGGAATAGAATTGCAATTAACTGGGTTCAAAGCAATGGGTGAAATAAAATAAAAGTAAGAAAAATAAACATGGCAACAGATGACAGAAATTCCAAACTTATCCTGTGTTATCTGTAATCATTAGTAAAGCAAGGGGAGAAATTAAAAATGAAGGAAAATTCTTATCATCCCTCAAACTCCCACTACCCCCATCCGCACCGCACCTGGGTTCTGCTGGTCCTATTGATGAGCACGTGGCGGCAGCAACAACAGGGAATAGCAGAGAGGAGTATGCTGTGCATGCATGCATTTTATACAGACGGAGGGCTCACTGTCCATCATCCCAGCTCCAGAGGGAGATGCGACTCTAAATCTTTCCTTTCTGGTGTTTTCCACTACAATGTAGAGAAATCTCAGGCAGAGAGAGTGAGAGCTAAGTGCACAGGCACAAGCACAGAAATGGGGGGAAAAAATCATTACCTGTCAGTATTAAGATTTACAGCCATCAAGGTCTGCTGTGAGGGTGGAAGCTGAGAACAGGCAGCTGATGCTGCTTCTTAGCTAAGGCACAACCTCCCTTGACTACCTGGCTCTGGGTAGGTAGATGATGGGGAGAAGGACAGGGAATGCTCCTGCTACTCATCTCTTGGGGTGCTGCCCTTGTGCACAGCCATGTGTAAGGAAGTTAGAACAGCAGCACTTGGCCCCAGAGCTGGGTAGGGCAGTGACCAGCCAGCAGAATATGGGGAGTCAGTTCAGGATTTTCATGACAAGAGAACTGAGTGCAATAAGAAAAGGTTGCTGAAGCATTCCCCAGAGTGTGGTTTCTGGGAGCAGAAGGTGGTGGATATAGATGAAGACCCTTGCAAGCAGAGGTTTGCTGGGTAGGGGTTCATGGGTTTTACCCTCCTGAAGTCAGTGGTGTGGTGCAATGAGGTTTAGCGCTGGCAGTCCTGTTACCCTCTGTGGCATTCAGCTGCAAACAGGAGGAACAAGTGCAAGCAAATTCTTCCTCCAGGTCCCAAAGCTCATGTGGATGCAGATGCTTGAAGTCCTGGCAGACACAACATGCCAGTGGGACACAGGACAGCAAGCAGTCCCTGGAAGATGATGCTAATTATTCTTGTCATTAAGAGCAGCAGGAAATGAGTCTTTGAGAGCAGCTTGTCTCACATACACACATGCACTCATGCACTCATGCACAAGCCAAGGCAGGCTTTAGGAGACAAGGCTGTTGCTCAGTGTAAAGGAAACTAAGTCAATATTATCTTTTAATAACAAATCTGAAAGGAGGCAAGCTGTCCCAAAGAATGAGCCAACAGAAAACATGATTCACAGGAATATGACAGATCAAGAGGTCTCAGCTGAAAAATTAGCATGTGCAAATATTTGGGCTGATGAGATTTAAATTGGAGAGACCATATTAGCAAGTGACATCCCAAATTTGAGTTATATAAAAAAGAACTTCCCCCAACCCAAGAGTTGTTTCCCCTGCCTTGTTTTCTTGCACTTAAAGGAGAATGTTTTTTCCTTCATGCTGTGAGAAACAACCCTTTTTTCTCCCATCCACATGCTTGTTTCTCACTTTTCTGATGACTGCTCGGAGTTTAATAAGCTGCTGTCAGACATGTGCAGTCAAAGCTCAGGGTTGTGTTGTTGTTTTCACTTGTACTTGCACAGCACAATTCCAGCGGTGTCACTTCTACAAGGCATGATGCAACCCCTCACAGGAACGATGTAAGACAAAAGCAAGGTGTTTATGGAGCACTGAAGCATCCCTCCCCTGCTGTGGGACATATGTGCAAGGAGAAAAAACATCTCATGTAGTCCCTCTTCATCTTAAACTCACCTGGGTTTTTCAAAAGTGCTCCATGAATGAACAGGATAGGAAGGACTATATTTTATACACATGGAAAATGTACAATTCACCCCATATTTTTACATTTCTAGATTTTCATTTCCCATGCTTTTGCATGTATAATGGAATAAATGCTAGGATCATCTGAATGGAAGCCAAAGCAGGAAATGCGACACAGTGAGAGAAATTAATTGTTTACTTTGTTCTGCTTTGATTTGGTTCTTGATCGCAAGGAGGGAGAAGGAGAAGCACAAGCCAAATTCTTTTATGGCCACCTTGATTTTGCTTTTTCCCTTCAATGCCACCAAAGCAGGGAATTGAGAGAAGCAAAGCTGGTAATTCCTGTGATCCTGTGTAGGGTTAGTGTGCATTTTCTGAACTGAAAATCATGCCATCAGCCTGCTACATGAGCAGCATGACATGAGTTAGAGGACAGCACTTGCTTGTGCATTTCATAGAATCATAGAATCATATAATCACAGAATCATAGAATAGTTAGGGTTGGAAAGGACCTTAAGATCATCTAGTTCCAACACTCCTGCCATGAACAGGGACACCTCACATTAAACCATGCCACCCAAGGCTATGTCCAACCTGGCCTTGAACACCGTCAGCGATGGAGCATTCACAACTTCCCTGGGCAACCCATCCCAGTGCCTCACCACCCTTACAGGAAAGAGTTTCTTCCTCATATCCAATCCAAACTTCCCCTGTTTAAGTTAAGTTTGAACCTGTTAGCCCTTGTCCTATCACTACAGTCCCTAATGAAGAGTCCCTCCCCAGCATCCATGTAGGCCCCCTTCAGATACTGGAAGGCTGCCATGAAGTCCAGGTAGATGACGTCAACTTCTCAACCCCCATCTATATTATGCTTATCTTAATTACTCTTCGGTCTTAAGCCTTCTCTGGCTGCCATTTTGTGCTGATCAGTGTGCTGGACAGAAGAGAAGCTTATGAGCATATGGAAGCATTTGGCTGCTCATCCATTCTCAGGATTTCACCCACTTCTCATTGACTTTCAATGGCACCTGGGCAACTAATGGCCACAGGCACTATTCAGAGCCTCAGCTAGGTTACCCAAAAGTATGCAGGTTACTTTATAGTCTAACCACATAAAAGTACAGGTTCCCTGACTCCAGACATTCACACCTGCTGTTAAATGCACATCCTCAAGTGTGGCAAAAAGTCAAGCAAGGCAGGGAGGTTATGACGAGCCTAAGGCTTGCTGTAATGCTTTGGGAAGAGTGGGATAGTACCATGAACTTCTATCATCCCTCTTGCAGTGACCATCACCGGACATAGCAGGAAAGGTGCTGAGCAGCCTATGCTTTGAGGTGCAGGAATTACTTCATGCTCTGCCACTGATGTTCAGCAGCCTGTCTTGTTAATCTCTGTGCCCTTTTTCTCTCTTAGTTCACAAAGTATTGGGAACAGCAAATGGCTCCAGTTACCCATGTGCAAAGGGAGCTAATCTTTGAGGCACTGTCTGGAATCAGAACTGGAACAAGCCTATGAGAAATAACAGCAACAAAGCATTTCTGTGCCCTTGGAAGAATTCTGCGGACTCATTTACACTCTGTAAGCTGACTGTACCCACTTGACTGACCTGTGAAAGTTGCTGGCCTTGATTTTGGCAAGCTTGTTTCCTTCATAGCCTCATGGCTTCCGCACAGCAGAGGAAATGCTTTTTGAACAAGACAATCCAGAACAGAGGAAACCAGCATGTTGCATAAACAACTTTCTGAAACAGGGAAAAAATCTCTCTCCTCTATCCTAAAAAGCAGCAAGACCACTGCAGAGGTCAGAATAGCCAGGGCTGTAAAAGGCTTCTAAAAATCTATGTGCTGCTGTTGAACCGCTTTGCCCTTGTCTCCTCAGCGTCCCAGGGAATAATATTCAATCATGAGTTTTATGAAAACGAGCCCGATGAAGCTTTGGTCTGCAGCATTTCTGCCCACAGTCTGAAACGCTGCTCAGGATGTCTTTAAAGATTTAAAAGGAATTCAGCTTTAGCCTTGCTTGTGTGTGATTCTGGTTTTTTTTTTCCAAACCACAGAATTGCTGAGAGTTTTAATACCTTTTCTGTTTTCTCCCCTCAAAGATAGACTCATCACCTAATTATTTTGTTTCCATCTTGCAAACAAGATCTGGAGAAAAAGATAGCAAAGGATTTATCTCTGCTTGCAACTTGTAACATGTGTCCACTGACAAAACATTGTACATAACAAAATCCCATTTCAATTTCCTGTAACAGGGCACCCTGTGAAAGGGGAAAGGGAAAAGAGGAGAGACACTGCTAGATGCAGGCTGTACTGTGCTGTGAACGTCTGCAAAATGGAAACTTTCCTTTTACTGACATATGTAGTAATATTAATGTTCTAAATATGATCACAGAATCATAGAATGGTTTGGGTTGGAAAGGACCTTAAGATCATTCAGTCACAAATCCCCACCATGGGCAGGGATGCCTCACACTAGACCATGCTGCCCAAGGTTCTGTCCAAACTTGCCTTGAACACTGCCAGAGATGGAGCATTTACCATTTCTTTTGGCACCCTGTGCCAGTGCCTCAGCACCCTCAATATAAAAAGAACAAAAGCTGACACTAAAATATCCACAGAAGTTATTTAAGCAATCTTTCCCTGTAATATACAAAAAAACAGATTTCTTAATTCTAAAATTCTGATGAATAAGTTGCCTATAAAGCACTAAGAAAAGGTTCTTTGGATGCTTTTGCGTATTATATCTTTCTTTTCCAAGTTCAGTCAAAATCAAAGAAAGCAAACATGCAAACTGGCATATTTTGTGTTAAGTTCAATAACCATCGTGGTTACTTTTAAAGTAAGTTAAGAAAGATACTTGCTTGGAGTATCATTTTAGTATTTTGTGCTCCCTCAATGACAGCTGGAATAATAGTGTAACTGCTTCATGTTCAGAAAATAACCCTCCGCAAACCTGCTGCAATGTATTTTTTCCCTTAGTTTCATAGGCTGGAAGCCATCAGCTTGTAAGAACCTCTATGAAGATCACAGGTTTAAGGCAGATAGCTATTTTTTAGGTAAATTTACTTTTTTATATATATTTATTTTTAAATTGGTTTAATTTTTAGGCTCTTCAGATACGTGATTCTTGGACTGTCTAAAAGCTATCAATGATAACACCCTGTGGTGGCAGCAGAAAGATGGGAAATATTCTAAATGGAACAAAATGCTTCCATATTCAAATGTTAAATAAGGCAATTACCATATCCAAAGTTAGATTTTCTACTACTGAAGATTGCATATATATGGAAAAGTGTGGGAAAATATAAAATCACTCTTATTAGACATGCAGTCTGAGGGCAAGACTGTTGTAAGCACCATCATGAGATCCTGGAGGTCTGCAAAACCAGATAATGCATGAGGGACCCAAATCACTCGCACTTTAGAGTCTACTTAACACAGCAAATATTCTCCCTTAAATGTATGGCTTCTAATAGGAAAGCACAAATGGTCTCCTTTGATTTTGCAGCTTTAAGACTTGGAAACAAGAATGCATCTGAACCTTGATCCAGGAAGACACAAGTAGTCATACCGATTTCAAAGGAAATCTCTCGATGTTAGGGTATCTTTAAGGCCCTAAAGACACCAGTGGGATTTCAGCACACATTTAAAGTTAATCATGCGCTTATGCATGGTTTCTGAAGTGGGCCCAGCAGCCCAATTGAGTCTTTCAGCAAGTTTTCAATCTGTACAGACCTCAGGATGTGGTTTCTTACTTTATTCATTCCTTACCATCTTTCCTTGAGATGTAGGCAGCGATGTGTGTGTTACTACTGAAAGAGCAAGATGAGAGATCACCCACTTCGGAAAACCCGAGTTCCTGGTGGCTGGCTGTGTTGGGAGCTGGAGCTTTCTGCTATCCTAGATATCCCTCTATAAAGAGCAGGTAGAGGCATCGGAGACATCTGTCTGATGCTCTCTATGGGCATCTCCACCTGCATGGACCTCAAACCTGTGCAACAACCAACCACTTTTGCCTTCTCTTCATATAAAGTCTATACAGTGAAAAGGGTTTCTGAATCAATGGTGTTCCTGTAGCTTTTTCTCCAACATTTTTTTTGGTTTTGCTTATGTATTGTAAGTTGAAAATCAATTTCATTAAATGTACAGGTGAGCTGTTGGAGTCTAATGAGAGTTGAGCATGGAAATATCTTTCCATGCTTTTACTCACCATTTCACCTGAAGATGATGCCTTTCAAGGCTGAAAGAAATTCATCAAAGGAAAAGGTGATGGGAAAGCCAGGCTCTTCCACTGCTTGCTTTCAACCCAGCAGAAGTGAAATGAGCTGTCAGGGCACAAAGGGAATGCAAGAGGGAGACATGCAGCTCCATGCCTACAGTTCCTAGTGCATGTTCTCCCCTGAGCTTCAGGAAGGCATTATGATGGTGCAATATGTGGCACTAATCAGAACGATGAACTTTGGTGCTCTGAACACAACACCAAAAGGCAAAGCTTTACCTTTAGTGGCGACAATACAAAACCTCATCTATGCACAAGAGAACCAACCGCCCTGCATCATTCTTACTGGTGCTGAGTAATCTCCTGTCCCATGGTGGGACTGAGTGCAGCACAGCACCTTCATGGACAACACGACCAGCTGCAGGCTTAATTACTAGTGATATACCTGACACAAAGGCCACCAACCTATGCCCACCCAGCTCCCAAGGCTGCAATTAATACTGTCCTTGCTGCTTTGGGGACTCCCTCCTCAGCTTAGAAGACAGATCCCTTCTCCTCAAGACAAGCTTCCTTGCTTGCTTAATATCCCTTGTTCACCAGTAAAGCGTTTCAGTGCTAAAGTAAAATTAATAGTAGAAGCATTAACAATAAATCTGATCAACCGTAAATGCACTAAAGGAGTGGTTTAGAGCAAGGTGCACTTCACTCCCAAAGATGCAAGGAAGCATGCATTTCTGCTTTAAAATCAAGGGAAATAAGGATAGAAGGTTAAAACGAAAAATAAGGCTAAAAGGAATGATTTATAATTATTTTTTCTCCCCAGGAAACTGCTACCTGGAAATCTCATGGACAACGCAGCCACTTGAGTAATGAATAATGTAGACTGGTTTAAATGCAGTGGAATTGCCCTCTCCTCAGCTTTCTTTTAATCATTTGTGGCACTACAAGGGGCCTTAGAAGAGGCGGCCCTGTGACATGCTAATCTAGCAGTCCTCCAGCAGCTAAACTTAATCAGTCAGTAAGAGCTGAAGCCACTATTTGCAGCAGATTTTCAAGCAGGAACCTCCAATTCCCTTTTTGATGGCTAAACACTTGTTTTTACATCTGCTGAATTAACCATAGGGGGAAAAAAACACCACCCAACAAACAACACTAACCACAAACAACTTAAATGACTAAATCCACATTGCTAACAATTCCCTAATTGCTAACCTACAAGTCCATAGCAGTCCTGATTGCCGACTGTCACTCATGTTGTTTCATAAACGCTTGTTGATTTTGAAACTGTAATGATGCTGAATTAGTAAATGGATGGGGCAGAATGGTTTTCTGAGTCAGGGGCCCTACATTATGAATGAAAAGGTTTCCCATCTGTGTAGCTTCTGGGATCTCTAAACATTTAAACAAAAATTAATTCACCATCACTCAGAACGCCCTGGGAAGTAATCAGACATTCGCATTGCGCTGAAGTTAAAACCACAGCATTAACACAAACCTGATGGCTTGTCTCCTGCCACCAGGTCCACGGCAGCACGAGACAGCATTAAGGCCGGAAAGCTGAGTTCAATAGAAACTGATAGAAACACACTTTTCTATGGAGCTGTGTGTCTGTAATTAATTACCAGTGTGTCTAGAAAGGTGCAGACTCCAGCTGGAGGCACAGTTTCAGCTCTGTCTTGAGGTTACACTGCTGTGTTGCACGTGGTGAGCTATTACTGAGCCCCCCTTGCTTAGGTTGTCCATAGGGTCACCTTCACCTCAGGACCTGAACAATCTGTGGGACTGTTCTTTGACGGAGAAGAGAAGCGGTAGCAAGGGCACAGAGAAAAAGAGAAACATAATGCATAATAAGAAGAGCCGTGGGATCGCATAAACCTCATTTTTGAAGAAATTAACCTAAAACTAAATTTTATGTTCTATTTGTGCATGTCAAAAATCTTGGCATTTTTCATTTTTGCTGTTTTCCAGGAGTGCAACCAGTCTGCAAGCCTAGAAGTGTGGTCTTTGCCAATGGACACCTGTGACTGGGAAAGTGTCACTGATTAGACTTCACTGCAGCAACAGGGATTTAACGTATTTCTCCCTTGCTGTAGAGAGCTTTCAAGAGAAGTGAAAAAAAAAAATGAAGCTTTAAACACCTTCAATTTCTTTAATCAAATGATGCTAAAGAAACCAGGATAAAGTGTGCACAGTCCAAAAGTGATTTTCCTTTAATGAATAAAAAAATAAGCCAGCTGAAAGCATGCCTTCAAGGAACCTGCTTGACATTACCTAAAGTGATATTACAGAGAGGACAACTGAATTCTGGCTTTAGTTTGCTTATCTACACATCAACCATCTGATCATCTTCATGTCTCACAGAGGCGAAGGAACTCCAGTGGGACAAAATCAAGTTGTATGCACCACAAATGCATCCAAGCAGTCATGTTATGATTTAACCATCTGGTTTTAGTGATCATTGTCTCAGTGTCCAGGTGTGCTTTTGGCCAACCTGATATAGATGGAAAAATGGATTTCCATATGTAAAGGACTGACCCGAAGCTCCTCAGGAGAAGATATTTATGGGGTTAAAAGCCTCCTTGTCAGGAGAAGCTAACAGCTGATGAATATATTAGCTCAATTCAACTCCAGTTCCCTCCTGACTATGCAAAGAGGATACCCAAGATGGGAATCAATTACCCCTCGTTCATGTGCTGCTAAATATTCAGATCCCGTTGGTGCATCTCCTACTGTTTGGCTTCAGTTCTCTTGCAGGTTAGCAAGGAAATCAGATGCAAATCACATAGGTGATTCCTCTGCGGGAGGACGGAGCTGTGGCTGCCAAGGAGGAGGCAGGCTGCCTTTGTGTTTTTCAGAGTCACATAGCACTTAGCCACACGGTTCCCATTGACTTTCAAATGGGAAATATGTAGATGTGAGTCAGAGTTATGGAAATGTAGCATTTCACTGTATCATTAGTTTTTTGTTTCCACATGACAGAAACTCATGATTTATTTTGAATATTTAAAGTGTGTCAGTGCAGCTTTCTTTTGGGGGGGGTGTTTTGGCGACTGACATAAGCAATCACTACAGTATTGGCAGTGTGGCACTAAGAAGCTAACACAGATGAATAACATTGTTAAGGGGCCTATTTTGCATCTCATCTAATCTAATTGCAACATATGTAGTGTCCTTATAATTGTAGGGCATGAATATGGAGGTGGTCATTTGGGCTGTGTTCCTCCCTGCTGGACAAATCAATTAGTCTGCATGCTACATCTGTATAGCAGAAATAATACCTTAATCACATGGAAGTTTTAAGCCTTTGTCAAGGCCTTAATAGTGCTCTGATATTTTTGGGTTCATTACAACATATTATCTAAGCCAGTTACAGATATTAGCAGGCTTGCAACTATTATAGTTTCTTACAGCTCACACCATCCCACCAAGCATCTTTTACTGGTATCTTGGATGCCACGTGTGCCTGGGGTTTAAGACTGGGCTATGTGGGACACAGTCTGCAGGGTTCTCTGTCCTCTTGCTAACACTAATGAAAACTAGAAATTAACTCCACTGAAAGCAAGGCTACTGCCAGCTTCAAACTGAGCCGCAGAGATGGAGGCTGCTGCAATATCTCTTATTTTTTATCTCCTCAAAGTCTTATGCAATCCTGAACATTTAGATTTAGCAGAATCCCTCACCTGATGGTTTGATTTATCTTGCTCGAGCCTGCAAAGCAGTTGAGCTACTTAGCAACTCAGCTGAGATTACTCCTGAAAAGCACAGGCTGGTGTACCTCACTGAATCACGACCTTACTACAAGAACTACTGGGGCCACCATATGATCTGGCCCATGAGCTAAGAGAGATCATTTCTCTTAACTAAGTTTTTCTCAAAAGGAAATTAATATTTGCATATTTTACCAGTTGTGTTAGACTTTGATTAGTTATAAGGAAGGCACAATGATATCTACCTATAAATGATCTATTCACAAGTACCCTTCTATATGTTATCTTACTATTCAGGATGCTTCATGGGAGCCTCTGCCTTTGTGCAGAACTAGAAATTACTGGCCTCATCCTTCTCTTAATTAAGTAAACGTTAAATCATGAATAGTTTCACTGAAACCAGTGGCATTTCAGTGATGCAAAACTGATGGGGAAAGGCAAGAAGGTCCTTGAATTTCATAGCTCTGTCTTTAATACGCTCAGTCCAGGAGCCTTCAGGATGCAGCCCCTCCCTACTGCATTTCAACAGGAGTCTGGAGCCAAGTATTTGCAAAAAATAGGGTTAAAAGAGCTAAAAGAAAGGGATTTTTTTCTTGAAGCAGTGCTAAATACTCATAAATGCAGCACATAACACACTCTTCCCAGTATGCATCAATTAAACAGAGACCAAAGGATGATCCACTGCCACATGACCAGGACAGCTTAAAAACAAAGACGTGTGCCCAATAATTTACTCCACATCTCTTCCAAGTTTACAGAAGCACTCAGTTTGGGATAGATATTTTTGGCAGTAACTCAGTAGTGCTAAAACTCTGGAAAAGCAGCTGAGTGAAATGGTTTGCAGAGAAAACAGGCAGTTTTTTACCAATCTGAACTATTACCTGATCCATCTGGTCAAAAAGCTTGGGACAGGCTATGAAAAGAGAGTGAGATTATGGAAGAGGGATGAAATTAATACAGTCTGCTTGTCAGGAGGATCCCCTTTCCTCCCTGAAGCCTTTGCAAAAGCAACAATTTGTGATGACATTGAGCTGCCTTTTGGGGGGATCTTGTATTTCTTGGCTTCACAGGTTCCCAGATGCTTTTGTCTGGCATTAATATCTGTGATGACTGAGTCTCTTGCTCTAATAAGATATCATGGAGGTGGAAAAGAGTTTCTGTCACTGCTGCAAGAAGCAAGCTTTATGTTCACATCCTGGAAACTCAGCTCTCTCTTATCCTCCCGCAGCAATATGGGAAGATTGAATATGTGCATGCAGCAGACTGGACAGGTAGAGAGAAAGGGGTCCTGGAAGAAATGGGTGTACAGCCCTGTTCCCACATGTGCCTGAGCCTCGAAGTGTTTATTATCACTGCTATCAATAAAAGGCTTTTCAAAACATGTTTTCACCAGATTTTTTTCTCTTCTCTCTATTCATATTTTGTAATTTCTCCTAACTCCTCTCCTAAGGATACAACAGGGAATTTCTTCATAGGCAATCCTTTTTGAAAAAGTAAAATATGGGCATGTTGGCAGCAATTTTGGTCACTGAGAACCAAAGGTGCTGAAACAGAAGGAAGGAAAGGAGAGAACTAGTTTTCAGGGTTGGAAAAGCTAGAAACACAATCAAAGGGTTTGCAGGCACATAACCTAACTCCGTCTTTGTGTATGTGTTTTGTTATCCCAAACTGGAGAGGAAGATGAAACCAGTGTTTGCAATCTGGCCTTGCAGGTGCAGTCTGTAAGTTTCACCCCTGTGATCACCACTTGCTTTTCATCCCCTCTTTCAGTCTTTATCCTCCCTTTCCCTGGTGATGACAAATGGGGGCATAAAGAAATAGGGAAGAACAGAGTGAAGTGCTTCTCTCTAGCAGCCACTCGAACTTCGAGCAGAACACTAAAAGAAGCAGTACGAAAGAACAGAGGCTTTTCTTTCCCCCCACTTGCTCCTTGTTAAGCTTCACAGCTCAACAAGTGCCCTGCTTTGACAGAGAAAAATAACGAAAATAACCGCTCACTTCTCCAACTCACTAATTAACCTTTTTTTACCCCTTTCTTTCCCTGTCTACATTTCCCTTTAGTGTTCTCTTTCCCTTTTCTGCTTTTTGTGAGACAAAATGGTGGAAGATGAGACAAAATGGCAGAGGGATAAACTGCCAGTAATTGGCAATCTTTCCAAGAATAGCATGTCCACAGTATATGCAAAGGTGCTGCCTCTCTACTTAGACCATCCCCTTGACAGCAGGGCAGGATAGACCGATGTTCAGAGATTTTCAGCTGCAGATCTCGAGTTTTGGCAAGCTTCTTTATTGTCTTTTTGGGGATTTTTTTCCAAATGGGAAAGCGAAAGGATGGGGAATCTGAGAACATATTGTGATAGAATAATAAACTGATAAACAGACTCCTTGCAGGCTGTGTCCTTTGTTGAACCCCCCAAAAAAATAACAGTAATAGATTCACTATGATAATGATAGATACAGGACATGGTTTCAGGGAGCCAAAAAGCCACTGGAAGTGTCTTCAGCATCCTTCTGTCAGAGCTGATGTATAATAGTAAAGTTCACTTATGACACACAAATCAAAACTCAGCAGTGAGATTTGTCATTTTGCTGCCTGGTGTGTTCCCACTGCCTCCTGTTGAGCTAAGCTTCTGGAGATCCAACAAATCATGGAAAAGACAGGTCAAAACTCAGTTTTACCACCAAAATATGTCTCTTATCTGCAGATGTTTCTTTCAATTCCAAATATGAATCTATAAAGACGATAACAAATACCAGAATCTCCTTGTTTACTGAGATATTCTGACCCTGAGGCCATCATCATAACCATGTTAATCTAAACTTTGGAAATATATTATGTGTTAAATTTAGCTAAGAACAAAATAATGAGCACTATCCCAGCAAGTATTTGGTTACCTCCTCATCTGTATACCACGAGGTGACACATGGAAGAAGATCTGTTGCTGAACAAGTTACTTTCTTTTATTACACCAGTTGCCAGCACCCCTGAAGTTTTGAAAAATTAAAAAATGGGAAAAGTAATTAAAGCATGCTAGGCCTAATTACTTTCCTGCCTGTTTCAGCAGTGTTTTGTGGGAGAGAAATCATAGTACTTCAAACCCCCATGTCTGCTTAGGAACTGCAATCCCCAAGCCTTCTGCTGAGTAGAAAGCTGGAATCATCTCTTGTCAACTGGACAGCCTCCTGCTTTCATCAAGAAACTTGACATTTTCCATAGCCAGCTCCACATGGAACTCCTTCCACAAGATACCATTGAGACCCAGGGATTTGAAGAGGAAAATAAAAATGAGTATTTATGTTCTCAACATATTGAGGATGTTGCGAGTTGCACGCTGGTTGCTGAAGGATGCTGAGAATATTTAAACTTGGAAGGTATATAGTCAGAAATAAACAAGATTGTTGGAAGGCAGAGGGTGGATCACGCTTTAACAGTGGCTGCAACTACCTCTGGCTATTTTAGATGTATAAAGGTTGATATAGAAAGGATCTGGAATCATAATTGAGAAAACAAAGGGAAAAAAAGATCTGACAAACCACGGAAGAAAAGGGAATACCCAAAAGGAAAGAAAAACAGTGGCAAAAAAAAAAAACCAACAGAGAAAATGAGTGTAAAATGTCAATAAGGTGAATAACAGCAAACATGCAGAGTAGAAGAAACGCCTGCTGGATTGGGAGATTGGAGGTCTTTGGTTTGGGTTTTTTGTTGTTTTGAGTTTGTCAGGGTTTTTTTTTTCCCTGAAACAAAAAGAGATTTGAAACCAGGAAAAAAAGGAAAAAAGTGATTGGAATAAGGAAAATGAATGTTTCAGAAGTACTTTTTTCCCATTACTCAGTGCTTATCCGGCCACATCTGGAATAGTGCATCCAGCTGGGCCCCTAACAAAAGAAGGCTGTTGACAAACTTCAGGGAGTCCAGCATAGGCCACCAAGGTGGTCAGGAGGTTGGAACACATGATGTACAAGAAAAGGCTGAGAGAGCTGCATTTGTTCATCCTGGTTACTCGGCAGGGACTTCCCAGCAGCCTTACAGCACCTCTGAGCAAGTTATTAAGAAGATGGAGCCAAGCAGAGGTGCATGACATGGAAGGATCCATCTGTATAAAAGGAAAAAGAAAATCTGGAATGAGATATTCAAGCCCAGATAAATGGTGGGACATCCATCCTTTGGAATTTTGATGGCCCAACTTGGAGAAAGCCCTCAGCAATTTGGTCTGAATTCAATGCTGACCCAGCTGTGAGTAGGAGGTTGGGCTAGAGACCTCCTGAGGTCCCTTCCAACCTACATGACGCTCCAATTCTATGATAACTTCAGCAAAGACATTTTAGACAGAGTAATTTGGGAGACGGAAGTGGTAAAAGTTGGAGAGAAAAGCTGTAGCTACTGAAACATAGGAGAATCTGAGCAGAGACCAAAATATTTTAGCACTAAAATAGATGTCGGAAAAGAAATAAAAGATTTTGAAGACTACAAAGGATGGAGAAGAATGTTGGACGAGTCAGAATTATAATCGGTGATTCTGTTCTTTCTGGAGTAAAGAACAAAGCGTTAGGTGAAAAGTGGGCAAGGTCATACTCATGTTTTCCATTTGCTTTTACCTTTTAAATGACCATGGAGGGATAGAATATCCCGGAATTAATTCTTTCCTGTGCCCCCCTTTCTACCTTACCCAAATAATTTGGGTGCATATTTGGGTCCGAAACAAGCTAGCATACTTTGCACATAGATTTTAATGGGAATCGTTTACGTAGATGAAATCATTTTGTTGTCATCCTTCCCACAGTAAAAAGCACATATACTACAGTGATGAGTGGTGGTCTCTTGTGTCTTCATGCCTGCCATTAGTTTTTGGTTTATGTGAACTAGGTAGTAAAAGAAGCTGCAAGATGCAGTTGAAATGTTTGGAAGGGCTGTAACCAAAGTTTGGGCAATACTTGCTTAGCACAGGCCAGAGTCCCTAAAGGTGTTACCACAATACTATAAACACTGGTTTGATAACAGGCAACAGTTATAGTCCTTTTTGTATTAGGGTCACATTCTGATTTCTTTATCAGTCTCTGCACTTGACTCCTCATCAAGTCTCACTGCTCCACAGGGAACATTTGTAGATCAAAGATAAGTAAAACTTGCCATTCCTGAAGTCAAAGGGAGATCCACCTACACCAGTAAATGGTAGCGTGCTTGACACTTACAGAGAAAGTATGGCTCATACATATTACAACATGGTAGCAGCTCTGCAAACCAAAATTGCTGTGATACTTAATTTTCCACCTCCTACTTTGTGTGTTCAATGGGTTAGTGAAGTCCTGAAGTTTCATTCCTTGGGACAAAACCTCAATCACTAAATTTGATGTCATGGCTGCTTTGCAGGGCTTTCTATTACAGTTACTTTGCTGTACAACTAAGAAATTAAATCAGGAACAGATAATTTCTGTTCAGATCAAGAAAAGATGGTACTTCCCACTCTCTGCTGCACCTCCTCAGACCACTCCATGCATCCTTAGCCACTCCATGCATGTTTCATCTTAGCCCTTCTTTCATCTGCCATTGGTTAGTTACAATGAACATATTGACAAGATTGTGCTCACACAGAGAGCTGGTGAACTTTAAGGGGACCCATTGACTGGCTTGAATAAAACATCCATAAATTCAGATTCCGGAGTTCTCTGCAGCCGATTTGATCTTTTCAAGACCACAATGCCCTGAAAACTATTTTGAGGCATATTCCTGGTTGAAGAATCATGGCATCATACTTGTAAGCATAATATGCAATGATGAACTGTAATTCTAATGCTAAAGAACTAATCACCTTCCCCAATACTTGCTTATTTTGTATAGCCCTACAGAAGCTCAAGTATTCTTCCCAAGAAAATAAAGGTGCCTCCTATACATGCTAAAGAAAATCCCACACATTTACTGGCCAGCTCCCAATAATGTGTTGATTATGAGCAAATGGGAGCACAGGGAACTATGGAGGGACAGCAACAGTCCTACTACCAGTCTGTAAGTCTGTCTCTAATTTGCTTTGCTGAGATGAAGAGTCTAGTCTAAGTGATGTGCTCTCCACTGTAGTTAAGTCCATACTGCCAAGTCATGATTGAAGTAGTTGCCAACATGTACTCAGAGTAAGTGATCAGAGGCTGAAGATAGCAGTAAATATTTGTACAATTGAGCAGCCTCCCACTCCTTTGAAAGGAGATGCCCAAAGAACTTGCCACACTAAGACATGGATCCACTGTATTTCTGATGCCTTTAAATTCAAGATCTCCCTACGAGGTAGGACCAAGAGGCCATCTGCATTTTTGGAGACTTTCCCATGTCTATTTCTAGGGATGCAAAGAACCTGGAAAGGAACACAGAGACTTCAGTACAGTGCAGAAAACATTTTCCTGGGATTGCCTCCATTTGCACTTTATAGTAGGTAGTTATTATAGAGATTTAGTTATTCTACAGGCTCCAAATCTTACCTAGATGTGGACAATGATGACAGTTTGCCAGAAGACAGATAGTGACAGAAAAATCAGGACAGGGTATTCTGTGCTCCTAAAACATACAGGGGTGATTTGCTGGAGACACTCCATTTCAGTACCCCATCTGACAGCAACCTTCATCTTTAACTTGTGAAGTTGAATAAAGTGGAATTGTTGCCTCCTGGGGTACATAGTCTACATGATTTACTCAAACACCACTGAAAGCTCCAGGGCCCAAAATGTCTCATGACAGGCTGGATAGTGCATGCAGCCACAACTGCTGTTCTGTTCCACACCTTACAGCAGCAAACATTTCATTACAGAATGAAAACCAGCCGCAGTTAAAAAAGAAAAACTTCACAAGCAAAGGACACAGGGAATTAAAATTAACTCAGCTGCTTCATTTGGCATGTGAGATTCCAAGGGATCAAGAGGAATTATATGAGAAAAATGCACAGGAGACATACTGTGGATTGCCGTTCATTATCAAATTAGCACCTTTTATATCATGTTTCAATCTCCTCTCAGGCTTTGCCTTGTAATACATGTGATTAGAAGTGAATTAATGATAGCAATAATGTGCCAGAGAGTCCATTTTTAGTGCCTGCTTAAAAACAAAAATGGAAAAGGCACTTTTACAATCTTTTTAAAGAATACTTCAATAAGTGGAGGGCGGCATACTAGAGACACAAAACTCCATGCCCATGCAAACAGTGCAAGCACACAATTTCCACGCCTCTGCCTTTAATTGCATCTGAAAGTCATTGTTCCCCAAACAAAAGAAGCCGTGGGGTGAGCATTTCATATTCCATTGTGTCTTTATCAACTTCCATCACTCAATATGAAAGAGGCACCTAAGTCAGTGGTGCCAAAAGATTTGCTAGTTTCTTACTGGTCTAGCTGTTAAGGTATTCTTTTTCCCAACTAATTTTAGCCAGTCATTAATATTCCCCTGCTTCACAATACGGAGCATTCACATGGTGCTTTTTCTCTGATGACCTTAAATTCTTCAAGCAGTTTCTTTTACATCACTGTGTTGCAGAGGAGATGCTCTGCAGAAGACACAGAGTCAGACAAGTGGGTTGCTCAAAGTCTGAAGTCAACAGCAGAGCCAGTAACTACTATTCTGGTATTATTATTATTATTTTTATGAGGTACAACTCTGTGCATTTTATTTCTCTCCTCTGTTGTGCAGAAATACAACATAAATGCATGGCATAACATTTGAAAGAACTATCCTCATCCCTAAGAAAGGACATCAGGGGTTGTTTTTCTGTTTTACCAAAATAAGTCAGACAAAAAGCCTTCTAGAAGGTAGACTAGCAAGGAAAAGCAATACTTATCATCTCACTGCTATTGTTTGAAATGTATTGGGGACTATAGGGAATAGTGCTTCTTCCTATAAATGAGAAAATAGAAGATATCAGACAGAGCAAAGTTATGTATGAATAAATCATACATGCACGTGTGATTTGGTTTCCATCATGGCTTCAGTTGAAGGAAAATATCCATTTTCCTCTTCTTTTCAAGTTCTTTCTTCAGCCCTCTTTTATTTTTATTAAGACATAAAGAGAAAGAAATAAGAGAAATAAGTTTATGGTGTCCTCACCACACATGTGGATACTGAGCTTAGAAAGGAAGATGACAAAATGAGCTACACTGATACCCTTAAACATAGGTAAGTGTTTCAAAGTTTGGTAGATCTCTGGATTTAGCAGAGCTTGGTGATGAACGAAATAATCAGGATTTATGATAAACATGAAATGCACACAAAACAGTCCCAGTTAAATCCCATCTGTCCCCTTCAGCCATGAAGATGACACATTTTGCTTTCAAGCAGGCTGGTGGCACTGCCCAGTATTGCCCCTCTGCCCCAGTACCCCCCC
>JAOEHY010026725.1:0-11977 GCA_025447955.1 Psilopsiagon aurifrons | reverse complement strand
AGCGTCATTCCCCATGGGAAATCTAAGCAGAGAGTAAAAAGAGCTAATCAGGAGCAAGAAGCAGGGACATCAGATATTCTGTGATGTGTCCCAATAAGGATTACCTTTCTTCCTTTGTTTCACAGAAATAGGCATTATAACTGTTAATGAAAAAGCCAACTGATAGACCAACCTTTTTTTGCTTTTGGTTCCCTTATTTGCTTTTTGATTGAAAACTTCTAGGATATTGCTGTGGAGCACAAATATATGACACCGCTAGGATTATCCCTGGACTTTCTAGGAAAGGTCAGCCAGAAACAGAGGTGCCCGGACAGGCAAATTGGAACTTTGAAACATCTAATTAAGGCTACTTTTGCATACTGATTTCAAGGTTGACTACCTTTACCCATTGACTCAGTATGGACCATATGTAAGCAGCAGCAGGATATTAATCACAACGAGAGTGCGTTCTCGCCCTCTGTAGACTTGTTGTACTTGTTCTTTTTCCTAAAATGTCTTCTATTCAGAGTGTTGAGATATTACCATTAGAAATTATTAAACAGAAACAATGCTTTTCAATTGCTCTTTTGCAGTGTGAAGACAACATACATTTGGATAGTAAAGAGCCATACAGGATTAAAGATGGGTTCGTGCTGGTTTTTCTCCCTGCTTAGCACAGCACTTACTGTCTTTTAGATAAGCATCTCTTCTCTCTGTCATGCCCAGAAATAAACTGAAGGTGCTTTTCATTTGGCCCTTCTCAATTTCCAGGCTTCTCATTGCTGGAACTAACGTTCTCCTCCCCAGTCCTCGTGTTTTAAAGAGTTGGAATGCCACATAAAAGCTGAGAAACATTCTGGTTTGAAAAAAAATCATCCTCTCTCTATCACTGTGAACATTCACAAACAGGAAAAAAATAACTCTTTCTGCCTTTGCTTTGGTTTTTCTTTTCCAAGCTTCACTGCTTATTCTTTAATCACGCATACAGTGAACACAATTGTCAATTCCAGACCAGAGAGAACAGCTTAACACAGATTTTTTTCTACATGATAGTGCTTTCGTTTCCTAAGTGCAAATCTATTAAATTTGCCATTTTAAACACTATTCTTCATATGTGCAAATAGAAAAAGATAGTACACACATACTAAATGAAAGTGCATCCATATTAAATGTGCAAATGCAAGCCAGATGATTGCTACCGTAAGCATGACATGCACATAAATAAAATTGCATCTTGAAAATGCATTTAAAAATAAAACAACAACTAAAAAGAATTTCCATTTAAAAAGGAACTGAGGCAAGAACAGACATAAGGAAACAATGATACTGCACTGAAACCTGCTCTAACACTGCTGTGAATCCCAAATACTTTGCTGCTTTATGGGATCACCCCCGTATGTAGAAATGAAAGAGAAAAAAATCACTTTACGTGTTCATTTCCCTTCCTAAGCGTCTTCCCCAGAGCTGTGAAAAAGAGAGGCGAGGCAATATGTAACAAACTACAGTTCTGCTTTCCACACATGCCTTGCCAGAACATGGTGCTGGGTCCATAAACAATTCTGTGTTCAAGCATTTAACTAACAAAACCACAGTGATGGGCGGGCATTTACTCCTGGCTCTACAGGCTTTCATGTGCTGGGAATGGGGGAGGAGGAAGCTGTCTCAGGATATCGCAGTACCACTGCACCACTGGTACCCAATCTGGCATCATTCCCACTGAAAAATTGCTTTGCCTTCTAGAGAAAGAAAGGCCAAAGATTTTGACCCCTTCCCAGTGGGACAAGTTGAGTCTTGGAGCTTCTTCATTCTTGTTTAGGTCTCCAGATCTGAGGTGCACATGAAAGTTTGCCAAAGAAACAGACCAAAAGGAAGTGAAACTTTAATGCCTTCCCAAACACTCTGTTTTTTAGCTGCCTTCTATACAGACAAGAAGCACAATAAGAAAGATAAAGACTTTCCAGGCATTACAGGGACGGTGGCTCATACTTATCAGTCTGTTCCTCATTGTCTGCACCTCAGCAGCTCTGGCCCATGTGTGTAGGGTCTGATGATTCTGGTCTTTTATGTACAAATTCTATTGTACAAATGTAGTGAAATTCCCTAGGCAGCTGATTTTAAGGAATTAATGCATTTTTCAAGCAGTTAATCACTTGGTCCTCAAGGTCTAACGCTGTGCTTTGTAACACACCATGTAAAGCCTCTCAGTAAAAGCTGGAAATAGTGTCATGTCCTAGCACATGCATGATGGGGAATGGAGGTTCCTCTGCCAATCAGCTTTCACAGAAATGCAATCTTCAGTCCCTTCTGAGTAGTTTTGGATCCATGACATTCTTTTCAGCCATTTTTGTGTCACCCCTTTCCTGTGTGCTAAGCATTTTCCCCCCAGTCTCCAGAAACCTGCCTCTTTCTCGTTCCACTCACCATCTTACCACTTCTACCCCAGCTTATGCTGCCAATAAGGAAACAATCCTCCCAAGTTGGAGATATCCCAGGTTATTATCCGTTTATGGAGACACCTCTCCTGCCCTCTTTTGTTCAGTCCTGTTGCCTATCCTTCTGTATCTGCTCTCTTTCCTTGCCCCAATACATGTGTTTTAGTTGACCCCTCTAATTCCCACCCTTTCAAAACCCTTCCAGAATTCATGCTGGGAATCTGGAAAGTACTTATTTATCACCAAGCCTGCAGACAAAGTGGATGTGGCCTGAATGAACAGACACTGGGCAAGTCCTTGATGGCAAACCATGAGGCAGCTGCACGATTCATTTAGGAAAATCACTGGGGATGCTTTCTAATGAGACGAGCTATATTTTATCCTGGTATAAAAATAGACCCTTACAATTTCTTTAAGAAGATAGCCGAGGATCTGCCACTCCAGGATCTATCTGTCCCTGAGAAAAAAATGCTGAATATAACTAAAAAATTCACCATCATCCCACAGATTTTCAAAACGCCCTGGTTTGCATTTTGCATCTTTAATGTAGATGTAAAGAGGACTAAATTCTGTGTACTTTAGTACTAGGGAATTAAACACTCAATTCAGAGTTTTATCTTCTTCTTTCTTTCTTCTTTTATTTTTCCCCCTAAAGATTATATGCAGCATTTAAACCTTCTTGTGAGATAATCAGACTTTTTGGTATTATTATTATTTATGTTTAACTCTTATCTGAAATTAGGAAGCAAACAGGAGCTGCTCTGCTGGCTCAGCAAGCTGAGGGGCTGCTGTATAGATCGGTTTGCACTCCAGGGAATGGAGTCTGATCTCCTTCCCACATAACCTATTTGGGTAGAAAAATCACAACCACTATAATGAGTAGCATCTTTATCTCCATGTGTCAGCTCAGAGGGTGCTCTTCTGGGAGAAAATTAAATGTGACCTTCTACTGTTGATGTGACACAAACCCACATATATCGCACAAGCTTCTGGATCAATGGCTGTTGCTTGCAGCTCTCTGATGTGCAGTGCTCCTTAAGAAGGATACAAGCCCCAGCACTTTTCTTTGCATATCCAACATCGTATTGGAGAGATTTTTGGAAGTGAACTGAATATGACAAACATTTTGGGGTATATTCTGCTCAGCACAAACTGGGTGAAACTCTGCTAACTTCAGTGTTGGGCTTAAGATGTGATGATAATAGCAGCATTCAGTTCCCATTTTCTATGGCAATAAAGCTGTTTGGTGACTTTACAACATCATGTGCTCCTCTGATTCTGGAACTACCATACAATAAAAGTTCACAGATGTCCCAACAACCACACTGTTCAAGATAACTGTATTCATTATGTGGTATAATTCAGATAATTCTTCTGAAGTCAACAAAAGTTTAAAGAAGCATGAAAGAGACCATGGTCCAAATCATTGAAGATTCAGACCCCACCTCTGCCTCTGTTCCCTTCTCTTCTCATTTCATCTCTGGGTTTGTTTACTGGCTTTAACTGGGATAAAGCCAATTTTCTTCATAATAGTTTGTTTCAGATTTGTGACCAAAACAGTGTTAATAAACAGTGTTTACTTACTGCTGAGCAGAGCTTGCACAGACCCAAGGCCTCTTCTGCTCCTCACACCACCTCATCAGCGAGTGGGATGGGGATGCACAAGGAGTCAGGACTCTAGCTCACCCAAAGGATATTCCATGCACTGTATGATGTCATGCTCAGTATATAGAGCTGCAGGAAGAAGAAGGAAGGATGTTGGGAGTGATGGTGTTTGTCTTCCAAAGTCACCATTGCATGTGATGGGCTTTTCTGGAGGCGGCTGAACACCTGCCTGACCATAGGAAGTGATGGATGAACCCCTTGTTTAGCTTTGCTGGCATGCATAGCTTTTGCTTTACCTGCTAAACTGTCTTCGTTTCAATCCATGGGATTTCTCACTTTTACCCTTCCAGTTCTCTCCCCCATCCCATTCATGGGGGTTAAAGCCACTAGCTGTGGAGGGTTAGATGTGCACTGGGGTTAAGTTGGATAGAATTATTTTTCCTGTGTAAGAAGGTCCTACAGACCTACCATACATTGTAAATCTTTTCTTTGTAACCTTAACCCTTATGGTCATTATAGTACAAACACTGAACTAAACTAATGACTCCCTTTAACCAAAGGTAAACACCAGGTGGGCTGTATGGCCTTCTGCATGCATGAGGCAGAGCCACTCTGTGAGGAAGTGATGGCACATTTCTGTTTCTCACAAATCTGTCCACAGACAAGGGACAGAGGCGGTAGAGAACAGTGATAGTCAGTGACTTGATAGCATGTGCTCAATAAAACTCTCTTTTCCATCATCTTTAAGAGAAGAAAAGAGCACCTCTTACTCTGAAGCCTGTTTCTCATTTGCTATAGCAGACTTATAACTGCATGAGAGACTATATTGCATTGTTTATCATGGATGGGTCTGTATGGATCAAAACTAAATTTCCAAGGTATAGGAATTCACCGTTTGTTAACAATACTGATAGTGAACGTATAATTCCTGTGATGTCAGAGGAGTCATACTAGCCTACAACTGGACTAATGGGAATGAAAACCCATCCCATGGGTAAAGATAAAAAGATATATAGTATTAAATAAAAATAGTCAGAATAACTACTTCAGCCTTGGGCAATATGTTGGGTAATAGCCTTTACTATTAGTTTTACTCATAAGAAATTTTACAAAAGGAGGAGAGGCTAAATTTCATGTGGAAGAATCAATTCTTGGGACAAAGGATAATGACAAAGATAAAGGCAATGACAAATATGGCTGAAGGTATCACAGAGAAACAATTGCTTTTCACATTAACCATCACCTTTTTAAATTGCCAGTGGCATTCTGTTACAGAAAAATAGAGTGTTTCTAAAATCAATGTATGAGGCATTTTGGGTCCAAATTTGTGAGAGTCCCTTAGAAAGGGAGGAAATGCTTGTATCATTCTCATTAATTCTTTGCTTCCTTAAGTGCTTTGGGAATTATCTGTTAAAACAAGAATGCAATGAAGGAAAACTAAAAGAATGTGTCTAAGTACACAAAGTTGGCCCTGTATCAGCACAGCCTGGAGTGTGATAAGGAAAGCTTTGTGCAAGGAGCAGGTATTTCATGAAGTCACAATTACTGGTTTGATAATCAATTGTCAGGGGTTTCAAGCTGCAATGAATGCTACTGCTTGCCAACTCAAACACTAAGCAATAAGGCCTTGAAGCCTGCTGCATCCATGAGTTACCATTACTTGTATCTCATGTAGCTCATGAACCAATGATCTACTAAATGTTGCAGAGCCCAACAATTTTCTGGAAGTGAATAAATAATGTGGTCTCATAACACTGAGTTTGCAGCTGCCACCTCAGCTCTCCAAAAGCCCATCCATTCCCATAAAGTCAAAGCCCTTGTCCCACTCTCTCCCTGCCAGTAAACGAAACTTTCCTTATCTCTGTCCTAATTGACTGAAATGGGAACAGATGGAAATACAAATTGGGCAGGACTGGAGCTACGAGCAGATCAGAGGCTCAGCTTCCATTTCAGTAACAGTAAAGAGGGGCGCTAACATGGCTTTCCTTTGTCCGTACTTTTTCCTTTGCTTGGTCATATGGATTCGTTGTCTTGTTCTTCTTAAAACAAAAGACATCTTCGTATGACGTGACGGCAGTGCCAAGTCAGAAAACTGACAGAGCACTTGAGGCTGGTGCACAATGGGACCCAACTGTTTGCACTGAGATTTCTCCAGATTAGCAATGGATCACAAGATTCAGATTAAATAAATGCTATGTGTTCATATCGGTGCTTTCTTCACTCTGAAACACGCAAAACCAGAAAAGAACCATCTTTGATTTCCAGAGTTGGCCATTTTTAGCAGATTTATTTCTCTTTTGTATCTATTCATAAATTTCAGTTCAACCTAGATACAGTAGCAGGCACATTAATCTCTGCTGCTTTGCATTCTCTATCTCTTGTCACATATGGAGTGCATAGGGATGTAATATGGTATCAAATTATAAGAGATTTGTGTTCATTTTGTACAGATGCAGATTAATACAAAACACAAAAAATGGTAAACAATGCAGATGATTATAAGAGAACTTGATTTTTTAGATGTTCAGTTTCATTAGACTCATATATATGGCATGTGAGTACCTGTGACTGAGTTCTTGATAAGCAAAAATAAACCCCCCAAAAAACCCAAACCAACCCCAAAACTGCAATGGTTCTGGCAATCAAAGCTCCGCTCAGGAAATGTGGTTGTCACTGTATCTAAAATGTGCACAGGATAAAGAAGAACACCTCCATCCACATGGGAGATTGTAAGAATGAGGTGCTGAATATCAAATACATGTACGCTATATATTCAGAAGTTATGAGAATAAGAGAGACCACTAGCCAGACCTTTCATGTAAAACACAATGGTGTGTCGCTGAGTTAATTCCAGCTTGAGCAAAAGCATATACCAAAACACAACAAAGCACAACATATTCTATGTCTAGAGAATCATTCTATTCCTCCTCAAGTTGTTCCCTTCATAGTAAATAACACTTAGCCTGCCTACTTTGCCTAGCTTCAGCTTCCTGACGTCTTTTGTTGCATATATGCAGAAGAGCCCTCTCCCAGTGAATTTCTGTTGGCTCTGCAAGTAGTCAAAATGATTACATCGGTCCTTAACTTGCACTGTGAGGAGCTAAACAATTGGAGTTTTCCCTGTTGTTCACTGTGTGATCTGTTACCAAGCATTTAATCATTCTCTTATCTGTTCCCTGAATTTTCTCTAGCTTATCAACATCTTTTCTCTATCACTGGTTCCAAACTAAAGAAGTGTCTCAACACCAGTTAGCTCATGCCAGATACTGAGGTGGGTTCACTGTGCCTACACGAGACTCCCTTGTTCATGCACACAAGTAACAGTTCCCATTACACTGAAAGGTCCTTCATTACCTAATTATCCGTCATGCTAGACAAGTGTTTTGTAGTCTCTGAGTGCCTGGATAGAGTATCCCCAATGACAGGCAAGCCTTGCTTTTTCTTTTCCTTGATATATGAGTTTATGTTTCACTACATTAAAGAAGAGATTGCTTTCCTGTACATAGCTTACCAAGACACTTAGATCTCTGTCAGTATCTCTTACTCTTTCATTACCAACTCACCCAACTTTCAGCTCACCTGCAAACTATAGGTAATGGCAGAGGTTTTTGTCCTGGGTCATTGAAAAACATGGGCAGCAATGTAAATCATTATCCTGTAAGAAGTTAGCTGGAAAAATACATAAGGAAGTAAAAATATCCATAATAACTTATGGAGAGAGACTTCACACTGTACTGGAACAATTCCATTTATGAATAAAACTTCAGTCAGAAATAGCCCTTCTTATACAGATAGGGATTGGATGTTGCTGCATCCAATATACTTTATGAAGGATAAAAACCACACTGAATTAATGTGTTGGGGTTATTAAGAGTCAGCTGACAACTTCAGATAACTAAAGACAAGTAACAGGAATACTGAAACCATTATACACTTACTCATCTCACAGAGGGGTCTTTAACCTCCTAGTTTTCTTCTTACATAGTTTGATTACTAAACCAGTTTTCCCATCACCATAAATCCTGGGCAATATTGGATGCTGTGGCAACTCTGAAACTACACCCTTTCCTGTAAAACATTTTTGTGGACTTTTTCTTTTTCTTGGTTGAAATATACTGAATGTCCTCCTGCAAAATACTACTTGGCAGTGCCTCTGTCTTTGTCTCTGACATTCAGTCACTGTTTCTCAAGTGGGAAATAATACGCCTTGGAGTTATTAATAATCGTATGGAACTTTTTCAGAGAGTAGTTGGGGTGTGAAGAATATATACCAAGGACATACATGCCATTCTTATGCCTTCCTACCTAGATGTTATCTATCTTATCAGTTATAAAGTATTTCTTATTAGGATCATCAGGATACAGAGCCAATAACAAGAAATGACAGGCAGCTAACGGCATTCCAGAGACTTCGAAAACCTAGAATTTGACAGGGGTTTTCTTACAAAGTGTGTCTCTGCTTTATTTTACATATAAGAAAAAAATACAGTGCGTGGTCCCACCTACCTGTCCTACATTAATGTTGAGAATATAAACTGACCTGAATTGCTGGCAGGAACCTAATTAGCATGGCTGCAGTGTGAGCAGTACTTCCAACATGATAATTTATTAGCTAGAAATCCCTGGGCCTTGGCCAATGCAAGCTTCCAGCCAAGGAGACCTGAAGAAGAAAGGAACTTAACCCACAGGATGCTCTGACTCTTAGCACAACGAGTTTTGACAAGGAACCTTCCTTTACCCCGTTCCCCGTTAAGTTAAATAGGAGGAGGAGAAAAGGGATTTGATACCTGTAGGGCTGCAGTGGTTATTTTGATTGTTATTAATAAGCAGCTCCCTGGTGACCACAAGGTAATAGTCCCCATCAAGAACTCTTGCTCTGTCTTTTATCAAAGACAGAAGTGGCATCTGCTTTGGATGGGTTCAATAAATTTTGGCATCTTTGCCTCAGGGGGGTTTTCTAATTTGTCATCATCATATTTACCAGCGCAGCTTGTAAGAAGAGATGGAGATTTCTCGTGTTAACCTTTTCTAAACATATTTCCCTAGTCTTTTCCTCTTCTCTGGATGGTTCCCCTAAAGGATGTCTAAACTAACACTAATAGTTATGATCAAGGTTTGAAAATATAGAGGCTTTATCGACTTATTTGGGGATCATCCCATCCCTATGCTTCCCTCTGCTTCAGTTCAAAGAGATGCTCTTCTTTTCACATGGATGAATCTGAGTCATCCTGTATGGCCCTTTTAAGTGTTATGTGATTTATGTGGCTTTAGTACATCAGTTGTGCCAACCAACCAGAAGTTAAAGAAAACTTTCAAACTTGGGGAGTCTTTCTCCACCTCACTGAACCTACTTCGCCCAACACCCTCCATCAGAAAGGAAGAAAGCAAAGTGATACTTCACCAAACAGTTAAGATAACTCTGTTTTGATATTGATCTTCACATAGTCCTTTTGTAAAACCAATGAGGACAAATTAAGGCAACAAAGGGACTTGCTTTTATCAAGAAACAAAGATATTTTCTCTATCTGCACTCCAATTAGTCTGCTCCATTTGGCATTTTCTGTCTCTATCCTTGTTTTCATTTGTAGAAAACACCCGAGTCATAAAACAAACTGGAAAGTTAGCTGCATTGTTATCATCTATCAGCATATCAGAAGACTATATCTAAACTGATTTAATGTCATGGATACATGACACTCTGCTAATGTTGGATCTGAGCTAGTTTTGAAACATTATTTCTCTTTTAAGATGGTACTTGAGATGAGAAAATGGAAAATTCAATGAGCAAGAGCAGTAACATAGGGTGATTTTGTACCCAGGTCTCTTTTGCCTTTTTTTACGCACTTACTGTCCTTTTTCACCACTTAATGTCATTTTTTTCCCTTTCCTAAGAGACAGAATTATAGAATCATAAAATAAAAAAATAGTTTGGTTTGGAAAGGACCTGAAAAGTTCATCCAGTTCCAACCCCCTGCCACAGCCAGGGACACCTTCCACTTGAGCAGGTTGCTCCAAACCCCATCCAACCTGGCCTTGAACACTGCCAGGGACGGGGCAGCCGCAGCTTCCTGGGCACCTTGTGCCAACACTTCACCACCCTCATAGTAAAGAATTTCTTCCTCATATCTGTCTAAAACTTTTCTCTTTTAGTTTAAAACCATTGCCCCTTGTTCTATTGCTACAGGCCCTATTAAAAACTCTATCTTCATCTTTCTAATAAGCCCACTTTAAGCATGAAAAGCCACCATAAGGTTTCCCTGGGGGGAAATTCTCCAGGCTGAACAATCCCAACCCTGAAATTATCGCTCTCTGATGCACATGGGATCCGGAGAAAGAAAATAGACAAGTATTGTCAGAATGTCCCAGCATTCAGCTCTTTTGGTGCAATACAGAATTCAGCTAGTTTTCAAATCTGACATTTGGAACAATGAACTAAACACAACACGTTATAGAAATGCTGGATCCTGTGAGCTCTTAACAGATAAATGGCTAATCATTTCCAAGTGGAAGTAACAAATCTCTACCTTATAGAGAACATCGGATTTGTAATTGAGAAGATCTGGCAAATTCAGAAAGGATTTTGTGCACGTGCTTGAAGAAACTGACACTTTTACAATCTGGCCTGCAATCGTCTTTCCAGGATAGCATTGAAAGGATCAAAGCAAACATATGTAGGAACCTAATAAAACTAAATGCCCAAAAGACAGGTCAACCAGTTTTCTACTTCCCAGCTTGACTGCAAATGTGATTCCCATTCAACAATTTTGCATCAAGAATGATGGGCTGAATCTCTGTGCTGCCAGGACACTGCAGTGATTTATTAAAAGAAGAGAGAATGAGAGACAGAGCTGCCAGAACACCAAAATGATTTGGCAAAGAGGAAACAGCTAAGAAGTTATTAGAAAACTTTTTCTATGGGCAGATAAATTAAGATGAAAATACAAGTGGCTTCTCCTGGGTCAGAAAACAGAGCTGCAAACAGATCCCCTCCTTTAATCTGCTTACTACGGTCGAACTGTCTCTTGAACAACCACATACAATGGTATGCAGTTTAATCAGCACATTCAGAACTTCTTTATATTTTTCTTTCAAATTTCAGGTACACCTGGTGCTGAAGCATAAGGAACTGGAAAAGGAGGGTTGGGAATCATGTCCTTTAATGATGCAGTGAGGAAGGGGTGTCTACAACAACCAAGAAACAGTGATAGAAAACAGATCAGCTAACTCACCCTGTGGGACACAATCTGCAGGCTGGGGGTTGTTCAGTGCCCTCCCAAGCTGTCTAGCACATATGCTGTAAAAACAAGTGTCAGCTAATGGAGCATGCCCTTATGCTCAAGGAGAGAGCAAAGTGCATCGTGCTGCTTGTCCCTGTAGAATCAGGCTCTGCACAGTCAGAGACCAACTGCTCCAGACAGGCTGTGCTGAGTGTCCATCAGGTGTTAACTTTCAATATCAATCTGTCACTGCTCCTTTATTTTCCCTCAAAGGTGGTCTTTCTGGTTGAGGGTTATTATTCTAAAGTGAAACTTTCTTAGGTGTTCTCACTTATTAAATGATAATGTCTATTCTCCTCTTGTGTAAACTGTATCAAAGTTGATCACAATCAAATTTCTCACTTATATGATAGGACGAAGTATGGTTACCTTGGAAGGAATGAATCAACTTTATAACAGATATCTCACAAAACATTCTGCCGTGGTTTAGGTTGTAAATCAGCCATGCAGTTTGCTACATGGAGAATCGAAAGAATGCAACTCCCACAGGTTGAAGTAAGAACATTTTAATAACTAAGGTATAACACAAACCACTACTGCTACCACTGGTAATAATAATGACAAGAGAAATACAAGGGAAGAGAATACAACAGCTCACCATGGATACCCAGCCCGACCAAGCCAGTGCACCCCCCACCACCCTTCCGGGTCTCTGCTCTCTGTTTCTGCATCCTGGGCATGACG
>JAOEHY010026722.1:0-10885 GCA_025447955.1 Psilopsiagon aurifrons | reverse complement strand
GGCAGGCTGGGAGGAGGGCGGGTTGGCGAGCCCCACTGAGGGGGGAGGGGGGGGGGGCACCACCTCACGCCTGGCGGCAGCCGCCTTACCAACCTCCCCGGGGAAAGCTGGGGTAGAGAGATAAAAGCGCGCAGGGTCCCCAGCCGGAGGACCCCGAGTAGGGGGTGCTGCGCTAAGCAGCTCCGCAGCGGTGGGCGCCTCATTCAGGAGCATTGGTGGGCGTGTGCGGGGGGGGAGAGGGAGGGTCCTTTTGTCTGTCATGCGTGTGCAAGGGAAGGGGCAAGCCCGGACTGCGGGCGAGGCGGGGGGAGGTAATGCGAGCGCTCCAGTTAGAGGTTTGATATATAGCATTATTTGCGCCGCTTCAGTACTTCAGCAGACAGGCAGAAACGCGGAGTCCCTCCAGAAAGACCAAGCGAATTCCGTTCGTTGAATCCCCGCGTTGAGACGTCCGCATCCTCTCCCTCCCACGCGGGGACCCGCTCTGCCCTACGTTCCGCGCTGGGCGCCGTGCAGCGGGGCAGGGAACGGGCTCTGCCCGCGGGGCCGCCCAGAGCCTTGTGCCCAAGAACCGCTTCCCCTGGGGGCGCTCGGCGGGAGCGGGTTTGCAGAGGCGCTCTTGGGTGCCCGGTCCGGCAGCACCGGCTGCCAGGGGGAAGCCGGCTGTATTCACCGGGGAGGACGGACCGGGATTATTTTTATGCGCACGTGGAGCACGTTTCATTGCAAAATCGATGCTTACGCGTAAGCGACTGAAAAAAACGGAGTCATGGATCTTAACACGTGAAAAATGTCTTTCATGCGCTCAGCAAAGACTGAATGAAGGCAGCTTCAGAAATTCATGAATGGGAGTTTGGGTGGCTGGGAAAACACACGGGCAAACCTTCAATAAAACGAGATTCCGACCTGCCGGGGACCCTGCTCCTGCAGCAGCCCATTCCGGCTCGGGGATACGGGCAGTGCTTGCAAGGAGGGGGAACGATTTCGGGACAGATGTAGATAGTGCAGGCGGGTTTTTCGGGAGGGGAGGGAGGGCTGCGTGTGTGTCCGAGGGGCTGCCGTATCTCCCACAGCAGTCGGGGGTTGCGAGAGGCTCCCCGAAGGTGCTGTGGCTTCCAGAGACTGCTTGAGAAGCGACAGACAAAGGATTTCGCTCCCCGGTCTCTGTGCCTCCGATGTTGCAGGCGGAGCAGAAACTCCCTCGCTGCCGCCGGTCCCTGGCAGCCGTGGTGCCAGGGCTCCGTGCCAGCCCCTCGGTCAGCAGCACGGCTTCTTTCTGCTTTCCCGGCTCTGTCCGAGGCTCCGGGGGCTGCCGTGCCGCGGGGAAGGGGCTGCTCCCGGCCGCAGCAGAGAGCCTCAGCAGCAGCTGAGTTGCCGGGGGGGGGGGCCGCCTGGCGCACCCGCGGCGAGCGGACTGGGCGAGGGGCGGGAAGCGGGGACGTCGGATGACATGCTTAGAGGCTCGCCCCGGAGCTGCTCGCACCTCTAAAGAAGCCGAGCTCGTTCATACAGGTAGCGTGGACATCAAACCGCGGGCGTGTCTCGGTGAGGGCAAGGGAGACTGCACGTTCAATCTTTTACGCATTTCTGGCGGCGCGTTGCTGACACGCTGCCGCGGCTGTGAAGTGAAGGGACTTCACTCGCGGCAGCAGGCACAGCGCCACGTCGGCGGCGGAGGCCCCGCTGTTGGCGCACATCTGTACACTGCTGCTTGTGCTGCCACTGAAGTGGCCCCAGCTGCTGGCACTGCGTCAGCGTCACCCTTGAAGGGCGCCCGCTTGCCCGACGCTGCTAATTGCTGTTTGGCCTTTCCCGTGGCATTTGTGGTTTTGCAACGCTGGCAGAAACACTTCTCTCGCACAAAGAAACTGCGTAAGCTGCTGAAGGCCTGGCAGGCACTTACTCTGAGCTCTCCAGCACGGACCTTGGGCATCTGTATGCGAGTGAAAGAACTGTGTGTAAATATTTTGTACCATCTCACTATGGTAAGGTTTGGCCCCGGGCCTCACAAAAATGTTTACTACATAATGGTTACTGTGTAGCAGTTCTTAAAGCGATTAACTGTTTCCAGATACAATGTGACAAATTATCACATTTAATGATTTGTCTTCCCTGTAACTTACACAGGCTTTGTAAAACCTCATTCACAAGCCTGGCTAGGTGCATCACTGAACGTTAGGAGAAAACTTGGGTCTGTCTGTGTTCTGCACACATCAGACTGTACCTCTGCAGGGTGAGTAAACCAAGCACACAGTATACTGGGCTACAGCTTCATATGTGGGCCTGAGACAGATTAGTTGAGGCGTTTCATGGGAGGGCCAAAGAAGCAAATGGATTTTGTCAGTGTCATAGGATTGTGCTGCCTTTGTAACTCTACAGCTATGCTGCAGTGAGGTACAGACAGCTTTTATCTGCTGCATCTGATGTATGATGCACCCTTCATTGGTATGGATACACAAAGACAACTCAGACAGCAAGGCAGACTTTAGCCAGTCCCACCTGGTCTCCTCGGGTACAAGCATATAAAGGTGCCCTAAAAGAATCAAGAGGAGAAATTACAGTTTATTTCTCAGCAGAGTGTGTTTCTCTATTCAGAAATGCAGTGGCAAATGCACTCTTCAAACTCTTCAAAATGCAACTGAGAAAAGCACTCCAGAAAATTTTTGTCATTCAAGCAGACGCTTTAATCATCTAAACAGTCAACAGAAACAGGTCCCAACTGTCAAACTGAAAGGGGGAAGTATCTTACAGCTACAGCACAAAAGAAAAAGAAAGCAGGCTGTGTCACAGAACTTTTCACCCCACTCTTGCTTCTTCCCTTACTTAAAAACAGCAGTTCAGCTCTGTGGAGCATGACAAGACAACTGGTTAAAGCTCCTGGTGGGTAAGCATTGGAACAATACTGATACAGTGAGCACCTGGGAATAGACACTGTAATAAATTAGTTCATATTAATGTTCCCTTCTGCGAAGACATATGGAAACCTTCATTGAGTGAAGTATGTTTTAATGTATTACATTTGTGTAAACTGAGAATTAAATTGTAAATTGCAATTCAAGTGGTAGAAATTCATGAGCAGGTTTTAGGAGGACTTTATTCGCCTTCATCAGTCCTCTGCTGTTGATAAAAATATCTCCTATCATTTGCTTGACCTAGTTATCTATCCCTCATTCACTCTACATGTTAGAGGTTAAGCATACCTTAGTATATTAGCTTCAAATGGAGACAAAACCCCACAACTCTGAAAAAAGATTGGTAGAGATTTATTATTTTCTTTTAATACACAAAGGAACAGTAACAGAGGAACAGACTAACCCCCACTAAACAGAGTGGGGCAGTGTTTTTAAACCAAAGAGATCATGAGTGTTTAGGTATCTCCTCAAGATTCTTTTAGGTTAACATCACTACTGAAAGGTCACTTGTCCTCTGAAAATATCCGTTATTCTTGGTTTTCCATCTCCTCCATTCTTATGTAGTGGTCTTTAAATGTAAGGTCATGTTTTCTCACCTACTGCATATAGTACTTTCCTTCATAGGTGATAATGCTGAGGATTGTTTTTCCAGAAGAAAAACTTCATTCAGCTGTCAGTCCTTATGTTTACAGGCACTCTCTTTTTTACATAGCCACAATTACATAATAGTTTCGGTGAGTGACAAATTAGTTGCAGATTGGGCTCTCAGATCTCCGTATAGAAAGGAACAGTATTTCTATGTCACACTCCACAAAGGTCTATGAAATATATAATATGATATAAATTATGCTCACCTGCCAAATTTTTTAATTAGAACATAGCATCTCAAAACATACCCTTATTTGATTTTGCTAATGCCAGTCCCTAATGAATAATTAGCATAAAAATAACAAAACTTGACATACAAGCTATTCGAAATCCGAAACATTTTCACTAATGTTACAACTGCCGCAGCAATGTTTCATGAAGTTATTTTTTTCAAGTACACAACAAGATCAGTTCCTTCATGTTTCTTTTTAATTCCAGCAAAAATTATTTTTGTACCAGGAATGTATTTCTTAGGGTTTTCCAAATACTCCATCATTGTACTCTCACTCCAGACAATTCCTGAAAAATGAAAAAAATATAAAATACAAGGCTGGCTCAACAGCTTCTATGTTGTTGATAATGAAAATATCAACCATCTCAAATCAAAGGTGTGATGCTCCTGAACATAATGTACCTAGAATCCAAGAGGAATGTGAGCCTAAATAATACATAATGTAAAATGCACAAGGTATGCATTGTCTTTGTATCACTTTAATAAGTGAAATTTAAATCCTTTTTGCATCATGGAGAGTTGCAGTTCTCCGCACTATTTCACATACAACTATTTAATACTTTTAAGCTATGTTATGTCTTTGTAACACCAGAATGCAGAAGAGCCAACTTCTAATTTCACACAGTTGTTGAAAAGAAGATCTACAGATTAGCATGAAATTCATCAAGGCTGTGCTCCACTGAAGGGCATTAGGAAAATGGTTGTCAGTGGACAGATCCTGGAATCTCTTGACATAAGTTGAAACACTAGTACTGTTTCCTTCCAACCCTGATAAAACCTGTCTCTGTCAACAGAAGCAGCCTACTGTTGTACTCAAGACTACACAAATACCTCGAACGACATGTTCAAGTTTCTCTTCTGTCCTCCAGAGTTGACTCTTTCCATGGTCTAATGTGGATTTAGATGTCATTTAGTTGGCTTTCTTTTAAAAACCTGTACTAACTTCTGCATGATTTGTTCACTACATTTTTAATGAGAAAAAAATACTTAATATATGCTGGCAATGTTTTGTGTGAAGGAAGTCCTAGTATAAAGCGATGTTACAAAACATTTCCTAGAAATCGCAGAATAACAAAGAAGTCAGCCAATTCTAAAGCACCTTAGCAACCAGGAAAAAACCCAAACAAATGAAATCAAAACCAAACAGGACTGTATTTGTAATTAACAGATTGATTCAAATAATATAATTTACATTCAATTAATGAAAAGAAAAACAATGAAACAGACACAGAATTATTCTCCACTTTTAGATATTCCACTGTTTTTCAAGACTGTCTGCATGAAAAACACAAGAAAAGGCACAGCTTGCTTGTAGGGGACGGTATTTAGTCAAGCGCTCTGAGCAGAAAAACCGCAGCACACCACGATGCCAGTAGAGGGTAGTGAGCAGCAGACGAATCTAAAAGCACTCTCAAGAAGCAGAAATGGAGATTTGCCCACTGTTATTGCAACGTTCTGGGAAAGCTATATACCTTCTGACCTGGTGTGCTGAATAATGGTGAAAGTTATTTTTAATACAGGGAACTAGGATTTTTGTCTCTGAATTTATAGCTCAGATTCATCTGCAGCAATACAAAGTAGGCAGTTGTAATTCCTTGTGAGGCTTTCTATTGTACTTCTAAAGAAAGCCTTTTTCATATATGTCCCCTCCCTCACTGCACCTCGTCCATGTCACCTGTTAGTTTTACCTTTTGTCATGTTTGCTTCTGAATAAGAAAATCCTTCAGCTTGCCTTGTTTGGCGGCCAAATATACCCCAAAGGTTTGGTCCTGTCTTGTGCTTTCCACCTTTTTCAACTGTGTGGCACTGAGAACATTTCTGCATAAAGATCTTCTTGCCTTTTTCAACATCACCCATTTTGACCTATACAAAATATCTTAAAAATAAATAACTAAAAAATTGTACAGGTAAGTTCACTGGTTTTGGTCTCATTTATCATCTTCTTCTATGGGTTTATAAACTATTTCTGTCTTGCGTGACAGCAAAAATGTGTCTTGAAGTAATGAAAATTTGACCATGACTTAATTGTAAAGGTAGGTTCGGCAAGACCGTTAAGCTGTATGATTTCTTAACATGATCTGGTCGTTAACAGTCATGAATTATTTTTTTTTTAAAGTCATCCAATTTACCATTAGGAGAAAGCACCATGGGGTTTTTGCTGCACCTCAGAATTTGTTACAGACTTTGTTCTTATCTTTGGAAGCTGACGAAGGTTTTAAGTTCCCCAATTGCTCTTCTAGACGTACTTCTATGGTAAATGCAGAGGTCAATGTACTTTTGTCTAGAAGGGTGCTGTAAAAGACAGCAGCCTCTCAGGATTTCCCTGTGCTGCCTGGAACGTCTCCACAGCACTACAGTTCAACTGCTCCTCCCCTGCCTTACAGGACACGTTGGCGATAAAGGAGATTTGCAGCGGCGACGGGGGAAGGTGCATGCGAAGTTTCCCTCGGGCCAGGGTCCGCCGGGGAACGAAGGAGAGCCGGGCACGTCGCGCCCGTCGTCGGCCAGTACACGCCACTCCGGGTCGGGCCGCGCCCCGCCAGCCCGCGGCTCGGTAACCCCGGCCCTACCTCCTCAGCCCTCACCAACCGCAGGGAGGCCAGCTCAGCAGGCTCTCTCCCGATTGGTGCGTTGCGGGCCCAAGGGGCGGGACTAAGCATCGCGCCCTCCTGTCGTGCGGCGGCGCGAGGCGTGGGGTGTGGCTGTCGGTGCGGGCGGTACCACAGTGCCATGGCTGCTCAGGCGGTGCCGTCTCCTCAGGCCGGAACGCTCGCTTTTCGATCTGAGAGGTGCTGCGGCCCGTCACGGTTCCGCTCTGAAGTGCAAGGGAAAAATGGTGTCAGAAGATGGGGGAAAATGAGTGCAAAGTTTGGTACTGGAACAGACATGGCCTTCCAGCCCTAAAACCGTGCTCCTGATGTGCTGAGTTGTAACCCTGCTTTGCTTGAAAGGATTCCCAATGGTGCACAAAGAAAGATTTTCTGAAATACTCCTTTACATGGAACCAAACTCAACCACTATATCCACAGTATGTTAATCTAAAATACTCATTTAGCTTCTACGCTACACTCCCAAACAGGACACAATTTAACCCCCCCCCCCCAAAATGCCACTTCTAAGCCTACTGCAAGGACTGTGCTGTGCTCAAAGTACTGCCTCATCCAGATCATCAGATTGCCAGAGCCTGCCTCAGTGAAACTTCACTGATATGAACTTGACAACTACATCTGTGTGAAGTAGAGCAGGGACTACTGCGTATTTAATTTGCTTCTGGAAAACAATAGCAAGAACGTGCACACCTCAATTCTCTGACTTCTTCACTTAACCCCATTGTGCACCAAGAGGTGTTGGCCCATTATGATCCCAGTAAGAATAGCAGTTCGACTCTGTAAAGTATCTACAATGCTATTTATTTGCATTATAGGAAGAGAATAGTATAATCTCACACCCCTTTAGGTGGTGGCAGGCCCCAGTGGTATAGCATTGAGGGAGCTTCCAGTTCACACACAGCACACTGTGTAGACCACTTCCATAGCAGAGATTCTCCCTTTTTGGCCTTTCCAGCTTTGTAGGATTTTCCTATATGGAAACAACTCTTAACATTTCTACAGCCCCAAAAGAAATGATGTGCTCATGAGACACATGAGCCGTGCTGTTGGAGGTAAGGCTGAGCAGGATCTGTAAAGGCCAGTACCCAGCTGGGACTGCCTCCAGGCTCCCCTGTAATGATGAGCCAGCTGAGTTTCTCTGAGGGTTGGGGGATGCATGCAGCATGGCACAGCCTGTACCTGCAGCCCAGCCCAGCCCTGCCCCAGTCCAGGGAAACTGCACTGTGCATCACTTGATGCACAGTGGCAAGGGTCACTACAACCCTAAGGCACTGGCAGCTCATGTGTTCAGCTGAGGAATTCCTTATTTTTCAATCTGGATATTAAAGAAGTGATGAAATTTATAATAATATCTCATTCTTCACATTTATTAGTTGTGGTTTTATTTTCCTACAGATGGCTATTTTTCGTGGATATTTTTGGTTTTATTTCCTATGAAATACATCCAATTCCCTGGGCCTCTGTATCCTGAGATCCCCTCTCAGATGCCCCCTGAAATACCTGTATACCTCAAGGTCCATGTTAAGCCCTGCTGTTGTTCATAGCAGCAAAATGGTTTATTCACAGAGGATCTCTATGACACTAGTGCTGTTTCAAAGAAGGTTGGTCATCATGTAGTGTAGTGAATTTCTGGCCCTTTAAAAATAAATTATTGCAGCAGAAGTACATTAGGAAAATATTGATACACAGAATACAAAACTGGGAGGAGTGCTCAATAGACAGTCATGCTGCCATACAGATGGATGCCATAGGCTGGAGAACAGTCTGACAGGAGCATCAAGGTCAACAAGAGGAAGTCCAAGAGTCTGCACTTGGGGAGGAACACCACCATGCACCACTATATGCTGCAGGGTGATCGGCTGAAAGCAGCTTTGCGAAAAAGGACTTGGGCATTGTGGTGGACACTAAGGTGAACATGAACCAGCGATGTGCCCTTGTGGCAAATAAGGCCACTGGTATCCTGAGCTATATGAGGAAGAGTGTCATCAGCAGGGCAAGGGAGATGACCCTTTTCTTCTTCTCAGAACTGGTGAGGCCACATCTGGAGTACTGTGTCCAGCTGTGGGCCTCCTAGTACAAGAGAGGCATGGACCCATGGACATACAGGGGAGAGTCCAGTGAAGGGCTGCAAAGGTGATTAAGGGACTGGAGCATCTCTCATGTGAGGAAAGGTGGATTGAGCGGGACTGCTGTAACTCAATATATATAAATAGCTAACGGGAGAGAACACAGATGGATCCAGACCCCTCTTGGAGGTGCCCAGTGACAGGACCAGAGGCAATGGGCACACACTGAAACACAGGTTCCACGTGAACATCAGGAAAAACCTTAGAGTGAGGGTGACTGAGCACTGGCACAGGTGGCCCAGAGCCATTGTGAAGTCCCCCTCCTCGGAGACTTTCAAAAGCCGCCTGGACATGGCCCGGGGCAGCCAGCTGCAGGCGGCTGGCCCCCTGATTTCCCCCCGTTCGGTGGCTGCGCAACACCGTCCCGGCTGGGCGCTGCAGAGGCAGAGGCTGAAGGCCGTGAGTGCCTGTCCTCGGCACCAACCCTCGATTCACTTCTGCTTAGTCCTTCCCACCCGCCCGCTGTCGCTCCCGGGAGCGGCTGCCTAGCTCCTGCAGGAAGGACACGCCGGTGCTCTAGAAGGGCGGCTGTGAAACCCCAACCGTCGCAGGCGAGGCCACAGCCCTAAACTGTGCCTTTGGGAAGGCGGGAGAGGCGCGGCTAGAGCCGAGGAGGAGGACGAAGAAGGAGGAGGAAGCGGAAGAAGTTGTTTCCCCGGCGGAAAAGCGTTGCGGCCGTTCCCCGCCGACCTCTGGGAAAAACTGGCAGTCCCCGGCAGCCCCGCTATGGAGGAGAGCAGCGGTTTCCGCCTCTCTGCCGAGTGCCTGGACGAGCCGCCCAACAGCCGCGTGTTTGTGGTGCTGAGCAAGGACACTGGGGAGGCGCTGATTCGGGAGCGCTTCTCCCCCTTCGGGGACATCCAGAACATCTGGCTTCTGCGGGACAAGCGCACCAATGAGTCCCGCGGCATCGCCTTCATCAAGTACGCCCGCAGCTCGCAGGCCTGCCGGGCTATGGAGGAGATGCACGGCCGTAGTCTGGCCCCCGACACCAAGCCCATCAAGGTACCGCGCCCCCCGAATCCTGCTGGGGAGAGGGACCGGGGGTGGGCGAGCGGGGCCTGGCAGGGCCCCCCCTTCCCAGCGTGGCGGCCGCGGAGGGTCGCAGGACTCTGCCGCGCTGCCCAAGCTTGCTGCTGAAATGTAGTGTTGGCCTACATGGGGCAATGGGGGAAGCCCCGCGGCGAGGAGCGGGCTGCGGGGACAGTGGTGGTGGGTGTCTGGCTGCGGCTGTTCTTGTTGGGCACGGGCAGCGAACCGCCACGGGGCACGTCAGGGCCTCTTCCGTGCTCTGCTCTCCGCGCATAGTGCTGGTGAGGTGCCGTCGCCCTTCCGGGTCAGGGGCGGGGCGGGGCGGGTTCGGGTTGGGGCTTACGGGCTTGGCGGTGCTCTTCAGGGGCTGCGGTGCGTCTCACCCTCGAATGACGTTCCCGAGCGGGGCTTAACCTGCCACAGGCCTGGGGAAAACACAGCACCTTGAAACTAGTGTTCTGTTTGGTTGATATAGCCTTGAGGAAGTCTCTGTGAAATACACCGGTGTATCTGAAGTGTTGCAAGCAAAATGGATGTAGATAAATACAGCTGCCTTTACAAGGGGATTTTATGTTGGTCTTGTAGCTTGTGTACAGTTTTTTCAAAGCAGTTGTGGCTTGTTTGTTTTTTTTTTTTTTTAATGGAACTCAGCCTCTTTGAATTGTTTTTATATTCCTCAAGATTTGAATAACTTTGAGCAGTGAAAGAAGATCCTACGTATTTCATTTAAAAATGCAGTCGAGTCAGTAAAATCTTTCCTGAAGAACTTGCTATTAGAAGCCAGAAACTCAGAGTTGTATTCCTTCCTCCCCTGTGTGACTATTAGAAAAGTAATTTGAGAGCTGTGTGAAACCAGTTGCTGCTTTTGTGTGAGGCTTGCTTTGAGTGTTGTTTGTGTTTTCCTTATTCAGTTATTTTGTGTGGGTTTTTTCTGTTGTTTGGTTGGGTGGGTTGTTGTTTGTTTGTTTTTCCTGGTTGTCTTCCAATGTGCACTTCTGACGTGAAATTTGTTTCAGTAATTACAAAGTATTTTTAACAGTTACAGATGTGAGAAGTTACGATCCTTCATAGAGCATTATACCTGCAGACTTTATAGAATCATAGAATAGTTACGGTTGGAAAGGACCTTAAGATCATCCAGTTCCAACCCTCCTGCCATGGGCAGGGACACCTCCCACTAAATCATATCACCCAAGGCTCTGTCCAACCCAGCCTTGAACACTGCCAGGGATGGAGCATTCACAGCTTTCCTGGGCAACCCATGCCAGTGCCTCACCACCCTTACAGTAAAGAATTTCTTCCTCATATCCAATCTAAACTTCCCCT
>JAOEHY010026719.1:19414-49039 GCA_025447955.1 Psilopsiagon aurifrons | reverse complement strand
TTTAGTTATTTTTAATTGCCTTTGAGTCATGTGGTTTGCTCTTACCAATAGTATTTTTTCATAAGTTTAGGTAGAACTACCAGGAATTGCACAAGGGCAATTCCTGGCCAGGCAGCTGGAGAGGCAAGTTCTGCAAATCCTTCCTCACAGTTCTCTCACGCCTTTCACTTCAGTTTCATTAGTTTCATGGTCCAACATAGAATTTGTTGCCCCTTTAAAAACACTTCTGAAGTTTGAAACTGACATGGAACATGGCCCAGTAGTTAACAAATATTTATCCTAATTTTGTCCTGCACTCTTCAGTCTTTCACATTTGTAATAGCAGCGAACCATTTTAGATAAGAAGTGTCCATAAATGAAGAGATACATGTCCTCAGAAAGTTATGTTCAGACTTTATACCCTAGAAATATGGGAAAGCTCTTTCATGCAGCTTATCTTAACGCATAAAAAAAAAAAATAAGTGACACTGAGTGTTCCTCAAACTGTTCATAACTGAGATTACCAGTATCAATCACTGACTTTATCAACATGTGTTTTTAATTGCTTTATGGATTCTATTTTATTTACTCTTCCTCTGCTCCTTGTTGCAGATAATGTTAAGAGTCTTCTTCATTGATTATTGGCAGCTGCTGCTTTCTGACAAAACCTCTTTCAATTTAGCTTTCTGGATTCTTTGACTTCCTACTCCAACAGCTTTATAACGTCCCTGACAGCTTCATAAATGCACTGCAATGGTCACATGAACATCTTGGAAGGGGAACCGGCACCTCCGCATCTCCTTGTTCCTATGGCACTTTAGGAAGAGAGAACCAAAAGAGTGGCAAGACCAACAGAAGCTGGAAGTCCTGCAAAAGATGAATCTAATTGTGAAACTCCGCAGAAGTTTCAGAACATTAGTCATTCTTCTGGCTACCTTCTGCTTGGCAAGTATTGTCATTTCTGCCTATTACCTCTACACAGGCTACAAGCAGGAAATGGCCTTCGTGGAAACCACTGGAGAAGCCGAGTGTGGAGATCTCAAGCTTCTACCATATAGGCCTGTGGAGCTGAAAACGGCTAAGCCAATTGACCCATCTAAAACTGATCCCACTGTCCTCCTGTTTGTGGAAAGCCAGTACTCCCAGCTGGGGCAAGACATCATAGCCATCCTCGAATCCAGCAGATTTCAGTACCACATGGTCATTGCACCAGCTAAGGGGGACATTCCCCCTCTCACGGACAATGGAAGAGGAAAATACACAATTGTTATATATGAGAATATTTTGAAGTATGTATCCATGGACTCGTGGAATAGAGAACTTCTGGAAAAATACTGTGTGGAATACAGTGTTAGCATAATTGGTTTTCATAAAGCCAATGAAAACAGCTCCCCCAGTACAAAACTGAAAGGATTGCCATTACATCTTTACAATAATGTGGCCCTCAAAGACTGCATGGTAAACTCTCAGTCTCCCCTGCTGCGCATAACCAAAGCACCAAGGGTTGAGAAAGGTCCACTGCCTGGCGAAGACTGGACAGTTTTCCAATTTAACCATTCCACCTATCAACCCGTGCTTTTAACTGAACTGCAGACCTCCAGACCACATCTCTCAGCATTGCCAAAGGCTGCTCTGTATGCAACTGTCATCCAAGATTTGGGGCTTCATGATGGGATTCAGAGAGTCCTCTTTGGAAACAACCTGACCTTCTGGTTGCACAAACTGATCTTTATTGATGCCATCTCGTTCTTATCGGGGAAGAAGCTCACCCTATCGTTGGATAGGTATATTCTGGTTGACATAGATGACATCTTTGTTGGGAAGGAGGGAACTAGGATGAACATCAATGATGTGAAGGTAAGGCAAGAACTGGGGGATACCATGTATGCAAATGGTTATTTAAAAAGAGACAAAGCTTGAAAAAGCCGGCAAGCTCCATTTCCAGGTAAAGGCTGAAAGTGCACAAGAATAGCTAGCAGATACAGAAACCATACTTAAGATTACTTTACAAGTCTGTTTATCCACATACATAGAGATGTATTTATGTATGCGTATGTACATTGATACACAGAGATGGGCTGATACAGTAATGCATATAGCAAATGTACTGGTTGCTTAGTGCATCTTAGTAACAAAGGAGACTTTTTATATCTGATATGAGAGATGTTTCTTTAAACTAAATAAAAGGATTTCTGTTTCTCAAGCAGGTTTGCTGCTAAGATACCTGAATTTTTAGGTAACAGCATGTTTTACACTGCCTTAATTTGGTTTTCCCCTATGCACGCACATACACATGTATGTCTGTGGCATATACAAAATACCATCTAAAAGGCATTTTTTTTTGTTCTTCCTTTCACTATTTTTGAAAAGTAGATGAAACAATATAAGATGGTTGTCTTTTTAAGTCTCACATAACTATAACAACATTTAGAAAGAACAAAAAGAGTAAAAGGAAAACAAACCTCTAGAAGTTACAGTCACATTTTGACTTAAAAAAAATTAGCAAGATAATTTTCATTGGCAGACTGGCAGATCAGCGTTTAAAGTTCCTAATGGCAGGATGGAAGCATAGCCTGTACTTAGCAAATGACATAAAAACCTGAAAAATGAATGCTGAAAAGCCCACAGACTATTCTTTGAAGGCTCTTTGAAATTAATTTCATAGTCTGTAGTATCCAGGGGTATTGTTAGATTTCCTTAGGGTAACGTTCAAAGATGTATGAAACTTGGACAGAACTCAATAGCATGACAATTATTTCCTTGCAATTTTCCACATATGGGAATTGTCATAGTCAGAGATTAGCTGAAGTTCCTAAGCATGCAACATTGCATTCTTAAACCTTTACTCTAAAAGCTTTGTTCCTGTAAATACCCCAATACTTCCATGAGCAATAGGCAAGCCTTTTGTTTTTAAACACATATTTCTATTTTATTACTTAATTCTTATTTCCATTTTTACAACTTCTCTATTCAGCCGCCTCCTCATGCAGTTCAGTAAGACAGATATCAAAACACCCAGAAAAAGCAGTAGTCTCATATACAGTTAGAGCTATTTTGCACATTAGAACAGATCAGGTAGTTCTATTACCCAAACCAGGCATATGAATGCTCATCAGGCTGATTTCTGGCAGGAGGCAGTTGCAACGCCTGGTATCTTGAGATGTGAGGACTGTGCATAAGCTGAGTGATCAAGTGGTCTCTCTGGAAATATATGTAAAATGCTCTGAGAAAGGGTTTGTATACGAGAGGAAATTAACTGAAAAGGCAATTGTGGAACAAGGTTTTCAGCAGTAGCTTTCCGCCGGTACAATTTTGAGAGCGTCTCTTCCTGATGTGATTTGCTCCACTAAGGAAGTCTATTATTCTACATTGGGTAAAGAGCCTCTATTATGATAAGAAGAGTGTCCACAAAGAGTCACTTGGAAATTCAAATCATACTTTTGACTGGAATAATCTCACCAGGAAAAAAAAAAGTCACCTCCTTCATTATCCAGCAATCAATATTACTAGCTATTAGTAGCCTGTGCTTGGGGGAGCAGCCACACTTCAATGCTCTTTATTATGGGAGACAAGGCAGAAAACTCCGGATCCAGGGACTTGAGTAGGAGGCAGATTGTGGAACCATAGCTGTTTAAAAGCATTCAGCATCAATTTTACATGCTGCATATATTTATCCATCTGAAAACTGAGCAGTCCACACTGCTGAGTATCTTGAAAAATGACAAGAAAAATCATCTGCAAGGACTCAGAATTTTTCTTGAATTATTTTTCTAAAAGAATGTGTGCTGAGTCTTCTTTTTATAGATTATCTCTGAGTCAAGGTATAAAGGGAAGCTTCCTTTCTATCAGCATTTCCTGAGTGCAAAAGTAGCATTCCACTTCCATCACAAAACCACCAACAATACCACTCAGGAGATGAATCCTCTCTTCACCTCAAACAAGAAATCATGCCACAAACATGGACCATGGGGAGAAATCTTTTGTAGGCACAGGCTCAGAACCAATCTTCCTATCAAACAATCTTTTGGGGTCAACAAAAATTGTATCTCACTTTTAGAAAATATTCACATGTAAATCCACTCTGCAATTTGACCATCCATTGATATTCTGTCCTTAAAATCTCCTGGTTTCATTTCAGAGCAGTTACCATGTACGGCTTTGTTCCTCAGGGTATTTCACCAACATTTGTGACACAAATCAGTCCATTCTTATAGACTGGACATTCCCAGAATACATACACATTCAAAACAGGAGGCTTGCTAATGAACATCATAACTCCAAAATCGGAGTGTACATTAGTTAGTTTACAGTAAAGGATAATTACAGCCAGTTAGCAAACAATCTTCCAAGCCACTTGGGGAAGAAGGCAATTAAGAACCAGTGGGGCTTTCTTCATCCCTTAAGGCGGAGCAGCTTTTTTGCTGGAAAGGCAAATATAGCAGAGAGAAACATTTAAGAAGCTGATGTGCAACTGGCAACAAAGTACTTTTGTGCATTTGGAAGCAGCAGCTGTGGCCAGGTGATCTGAGAGGGTTGTGTTTTCAGGGCAGGTGAGAGGCTGTTTCTGACATACTGAGGCAGCATGAGATTTAGGGGCAGGTTGTGCTTGTCTTAGAGGGGTATGATAAGGGTGGAAGTGTGAATGACTCCAACAGCCAGAGGGATTAGCACAGCATCTGTATGTTGTTCAACAAAATGTGGCAGAACTTGGATCATCTCCTTTCATTCCTGAACTGCATATTACAAGTATATTTAGCACCAAAAAAAACCCAAACACCCATCACAAAAAAAAAATCCAACCAACAACCAACCCTCACGCTCTACATGTATGATGTGATGCAGCTCAAAAATAATACCATTGACCCCTGCAATGCAAGTTTAAACTGTCAGATTGACCATACAAACTAAAATATTTGTTATTTATACAGTGTTTTCAAAAACAAAAAAAAAAGAACCGTATAACGCAGGGCTTGTAATGGAACAGTTTCTTAGCACTGAACAATCCATTACATTATGCTGCTATGTCACTACTTCCCCAGTTCCTTCAGTTCTCATCATTTGTTGCTGCAAGCAGCGGAGGTTCACTTTGCAGAGGTATACAGACTCCCTGGTAGGCTCTCCTTAGGTGACACTTACACCCGTGTTCCTTGGGAATGCCTTCGTACACAGCAGATTCCCAGGTGCAGATAAGAATACAACTGAACAGTTACACACTTCCCAGTTGCAAGGAAAATACAGGTAAATAACATCACTATGTTCAGCCTCTTAGGTTTTTCCTTCTTCCAGGGACCAAACATGTAACAACTGTCAACCCAAAGAGCTTTTGAATAGAAATGAGGTTTCTGATAACAGTATTTGTATGTAACAATAAAAAGAGAAGTAACACCTTCCTGTGTAATTACTTCCCACAATTCAAATGTTATTATCCCCTCACAGAGCCATTTCTCAGGTTCTTCAGGGATATGTATAGTTATGCAAAGGGTGTCATCAGCTAGAGAAACAGAGATTAGAGAAGAGTTACTGTGGGCTCTGCTTACCACAAAAGGTCTCCTAGTCCTTGTATTATAGAAGTTGTGCAAGGTCATGTCTAGCTAAGTAATTAAACTGGTACTCAGCAGAGCCACAGAAAGCTGTTTTCCCAAGCTTTGCAGGCATCTATCTTGAGCCTAGTGAGCTTCTGCAAATGAATTTCTCCCTTTCTCTCCTGCAAATCTATTATGTTGCTGATGGATTTTAGAAGGCAAAAGACTCAAGAATTCATCAGTTAATTTGCAGAATTACCTCATTTGTGTACTTACAAATTGCATTGGTTCCCAGCCACACAACAAGATGATGATCACCTTCACCAGTGATTTAGTAAAAACCATAGAAACCTCTGGTTAATCTGTGTCTGGGATTACCATACTGAGAAAATAGAGAACTTTTACCTTCACAGTTTCCTTTTAACTGAGTACAAACAGAGCCGTGCTACCCAAACATGTAGCGAGAACTTGCTAGAGTCTTTTTTGGTTTTGTTGCTATAGTAAGACCTAGTGCAACATTTACATGCTTGGGAATGCCATTTAGGTTACTGCTGACTGCCGTCCTTTCTTCTCCTTGCAGCACTAAATAGCCCATCTGCATTCTCCCATCTTTTTCCACTCTAAGCTCCAGTCAACTTACTTCAGTGGAAATAAGCATTACATTAGTGTCTGACAACTCTTCACTTCCACAAGTCTGCACTTTGTCTTTGACCTTCATCATCATTAGAATGCCTTGAACACTTCAAGGCTGTGATATCTTGTTCATTTTAGCATTTTAAAGACAAGAATTCATGTCGGAGTTGCATCTTTTCTGGTAATTCTAAATTAAAGAGTGCTGGCCTAGCAGGAGGCTGAGCTCCATAGCTGAATCTGTCTGGCATATGCATTTTCTGATCTTTCTGCATGAACAATTGCTTTCTGTTGGAATAATTAGAAATGCCAGGGCTGTGCCACTAGGCATGGCTGAAGGATAGTCAGTACAAAGCTGCAGGTGGGCATAGGGTGGGTAAAGCTCTCCACACTGCTGTATGCAAACCCTCCTCTCTGTCCATGCAAAGTCTAAATGCCTTTTGAAAGAAGGATTTTAATATTAAACTGCTGTAGACTAATGCTTGTTCCTGCTACAGTTCTGCTGGGATGCCTTACCTTTTGTTCTGTTTGGAGTTGCTGTTAGGGACTCAAGCCAGCCAGGTGGATGAGGAACCTGTTTAACAACCGACAGGAATGTATTTCTGCATCCCTTCACAGTATTTGGCATCTAGTGTCACAGAACACTGCCCAGCTTTCTGTAGAAATTTGCTAGCAGTCGTCAAGACCAGAATTAAGAGTCTGGGAGGGTTATAACAGATACTTGAATTTCTAACTCAGATTTTTGAAGAGTTTCTCTGGATGCTCTGCTCTATTCTGGCCATCCTGCACTCGCACCCAACTGTAGGGAAGGTCCTAATGGAAATAACAGTAGCCCAATACTTTAATCTGCAACCAGTTAATTCCAAATGTACCCAGTTATCAATCTCCAAAACCTCAAGTGCTTTGGCAAAATTTGAAGCTCCTGGTGCTATAAATAGGCAATAGAAACACTTTTTTTTTTTTTTCTGTTCATTCATTTGCAGCTTTCTCCTTCAGCAGAAGCTGCAAACAGCTATCTCCTTCCTTGCTGATGAGATATAACAGTCATCCCTATAGTCTTTTTGTAATCATAAAGTCCTGCCAGTGAAACCACACCGATGAACAACACAGAAGAAACTGAAAACACAAGATGTATGAGCATAGGAAGCTAGAGGAGACGCCTGAGCATTAGTCATTATAGGCTGCGTTGCTCTGCTGTCACCTTTAAAGTACTTGATAGTGGCAGTGAAGAACATAATGAAGCAAAATGCTGGAGTTCACACCTTTGGATGGTTCTAAAAAAATTAAAAATTAATGTAAAATGAGCTGAGAAGGTATTATAAGAAAAATTTAATGATCAGACAATCTTTCTAAAAATGGGAGTGTCTGCTGCATTCTGCTTCAGCTGAGATGACACTTCATTCAATATTTTCCCTGTTTAGCTCTCTTGAGTCCTCCAATTCTTTCTGCAGTAATTTGGGTGTTGAATACTGTTCAAGTGCCTTGTCAAGATATATCGCACAAAATGCTTCATACTATTTTTTTTTCCTGTTTCAGTAAAGCCTGTTGTTTCATCCATTCCTTTGCCATCAGCAAAACATTTATTTTCCTTCTTGGTGGCCTAGTGGATTAACTGTCTGTCCAAGCACCCTGCCTGAATTATAATAGATTTGGGGGCCCCTCATCTTCCAGGTTTCCCACCAAAGATATGGTAGATCTTGACAGTGTTTTATAGAGTCTTGCCAGAAAACAAATTCTGGTGGCTCTGATCTTCTAATTCTTACATTTCACTAGTGTAGACAATTAGATTCCTTCCATGTGTCCCACATGTTATAGGGGTACTTCTATCACATGGTGTAAGCAAGATTTTCCTGTGTTTCCCTCACTTAGTGCTCTTTTTTCCCAGAGGGCCCACTGGATTTTTTGCCTGTAGGGTTACAGGATTCCAAGCAGGACAATTTGATTCTGCTGTACAAGCACTTCAGAATTATCACAAATCCCTTTCTTTTTTTTCCAAAAGAAAAAAGGTTTCCTCTTTCACAAAGCAAGCAAAACAGAGAAAAATCATCCATTATTCTTTTTAGCTAGCAATAAGAACTCAACAGAACTTCAGTTTTGAAAAGATTAACAATTCTGAACTGGTAAAAACCACCACAATACCTGTTAAAATATAGAAAGGGCAGAGTTTTTCATTATTGGTCTAATTCAGAAAGATCTAATGCTCACAGCCTGTTCTCAGCATCACTGTCTATTGAAAAATTCCTTTGCCTATGCTTCCACTCATTTCCTGGATTAGTACTGATTTCTCAAATCCTTTCTCCAAAGTAATTCTGAAATCATAGGTTGTATCATACTGGAGTGTATTTCCAGGATATACATGGTAATATTTTTAATTTAGCTTCATTTAATTCAGTTTAAATAGTTTTCATAACATTTAGGGAATCTGTAGGAGTCAAACCACATGGCTGCTTTATATCAGCCTCTCAAGAGGCCCACATTAACCTGAGTTTTAAAACAATGCATATTAGTTAAAAAGGAGCAATAACAATTGTTTCCTGTATAGCAAAATAGGAATCTATTAAATTATCAAATATCTTTCTAGAAAGGCTAGGCAATGCAGACTTAAAAAGCAGTCACAATTACTGCTTTGAAAGCACTTGATGCAGCAAAAAACACATTACTATGAATGCTGTATATAATGCAGTTACTTTAGTAGCAGCATTACTTAAGTAACTTTAGACATGACTTTGTCATCCAAATATGAGCAGAAAAATCAATTAGAGCGAAAGCTCAATTTAGCATCATTGGCATTATTCAAATGATTTGAAAACGACAATGCTCAGAAACAGGGAAACAAGGTGAATAGATGGAAGGATAGACAAACAGATGAGTTCATAGAGAAAATCTCAAAGAGAAAAGGAGAACTTTGAAAGTCAAAATATTTAGCAATAATTAACTAGGCATTTTCTGCCCACCTCTGTATCATAACATAGTATGAAACCAAATCTTCATTTATTTCTGTTTTCAAATCCTTACATATATTATTTGAACAATCAATATAACCATATACCTATATAACATGTATACTCACCCAAATTAAATCTTATGGTCTTCTTTATCTCTTCTATGAATACAGCCATAACCCACTGCAATTAATGCTTTCAATTCTAATCTTATACATCTCCACCTGCCTTTTGTCCATATAGTCAGAATAATGTAAAGACTTTTAGGTAAAAGTTACCAAATGTCAGCTTATGCAGAGGGAAGAATAACAGCTGCACCTCAAACACTGGTATTGGTGTCCCTCTGAAATGCAAAAATACTTTCTAGTGGAGGAACACTGTCTGTTAATTATTAGTCCTGAAGATAAGCATCACATGCCAGCATGTGGAACTTCAAAAGTGGTAAATCGTAATCTGATTACGATACAGACAACAGAATAAACTTCAAGCTAAACACCAGCTTCATTTCAGAACATAATGACTTTGGTCTAAAGAAAGAAGGGGTTAAGCAACTTGGGGCTGTTCAGCCTGGAGTAGAGAAGGCTGCATGGTGACCTCATAGCAGCCTTCCGGTATCTGAAGGGGGTCTGCAAGGACGCTGGAAGGGGGACTCTTCATTAGAGAATGTCGTGACAGGACAAGGGGTGATGAGTTTAAACTGAAGAAGAGGAAGTTTGGGTTAGATACAAGGAAAAAGCTCTTTACTTTGAGGGTGGTGAGGCACTGGAACAGGCTGGCCAGAGAAGTGGTGAATGCTCCATCCCTGTCAGTATTCAAGGTCAGGTTGGACAGAGCCTTGGGCAACATGGTCTAGTGTGAGGTGTTCCTGCCCATGGTAGGGTGCTGAAACTAGATGATCTTAAAGTCCTTTCCATCCCAAACCATTCTGTGATTCTATGATTCTAAAATCTAGGACATAAACACTGCTTCTAGTGAACTGTTCATTCATCTGTGGGAAGATTTAGGCTTTCCTCAAAGAGATGGACAATTTTCATACGTTTTTCCTTTTCCTCTGGCCATATACAGAGCCCAAATACTTTTACAGAGACATAAGAACAAATGAACTTTTGCCTCCATCGTTCAACATGAGTCATGCATAGTGTGTAAGAGTTAGAATGAGTCATATATTGCTTTCAGCAGAGTTTGCTGGAGAATAGTGTTTTGCATGCAAACACGTTGATTCGTCTGGAGAAATTCACTTTGCAAGAAACTGTTCTATGTAGGAAATTTCATATGGTCTATGTGCAGCTACTTTAATAAATAAAAAAAATGAACAATTTCACAGAACATTTGAAACTGTGACAGTTTGATATACTTATTTCACTGCTGAAGAGAACATCTGTGCATCGGAGAGTTACTTGGGTTTTTCTGCAGTGATCATAAACACACACACAAAGAATCAAATTTGATGAGAAAATCATCCTGACTTTTATATTTATGTCACCAGATAATTTTCTGGTACAAAGCATTCAGGGTTTGCTGAGAAAGTGTGAGCTACAATGAAACACAACATGATGCATTAATTTTCTGGTGCAAAGCATTCAGGGTTTGCTGTGAAAGTGCAAGCTACAATGAAACACCACATGATGCATTATGGTTTTCCACCAGATGCCAACTAGCTAGACCTGATAGCCAGTTTTTGACCTATGACTATTGGCATGGAAACTCTCCAGCCCTTTGTGGAAACACAAATCAAGGTTCTCATCTTAAAACCAAGAGCAGCGACAGGTAAACCCTTTGTTATTTGCGATTGTTTAATTTATATTTTAGGAATGGCTGATAGCTTCATTAACCAGAGTGGTGACCCTAGAAAGAGGTATCTGTCTGGGACTCATCTCTCACTTTATAGACGACCCTGCAACAATGCAGTATCACTCAGGCTTTCAAAGAATGATGCCAAGAACCTACAGATGGTAGACTTTCTCCTGAATAAGGCTAACATCTGTGCACACCAGATTATCAATGCACCAGCAGTACTGAATTGTCTGCAGTGTCAAGTTCCAGTACTTGTTATCATTTCAGATAATTCCAGGTTTAGGTTCTTTTTTTTGTCATTGCCAAGATATATTGCAGGCTGAACCAGAAATACACGAGAGATCACCTTGTTCTCCATGACCATGGAGCACCAGATGCTAACTTGTCTCAAATGCAACCCTCTGCTTTGCTATGCAGGGCACTCCAGGTTGCTGCCCCAACTTCTTAAATCCCCTGACAAAGAGACTCTCCTTTCATGTGGTTTTGCTGCCAGCACAGATGATTACTTGTTCTTCAGGTGGGATTGCTCCGATTTCTTTACTGCTGCACAGATGCTAGCAGTAACAAGGCTTTCCAGTAAATCTCCCTGCTTCTTCACTGTCAACCTATTCTTAATTTGGTAGTGGAATGACAACATCAGTTTTAGTTTACCTTTATTTTCATTTCCTGGTCTTCAATGTCTTATCCACACATTTCTTAGCCCTGCTATCTTCGCATTCTTTGTGTGGCACCTGTTCTGAATGCACAGTGGTACCCTTTCCAAGCGATGAACATAGATGTAGCACAGCTTTGTATCCAATTCTAATAGTTTTCTGCAGGCAGTAAACACAATTACTATATAAATATGGAAGGTGAGAGGAATAACCTGATGGGCCAAATACACCAGGCAATGTTCTTATGAGGATATTTTTGGGATAAGAAAGAAAAGTCATTTAAGAACTACTGCTCATAAGGCAGCATCACCCACAGAAAGGAAGCTACACAACATTTTTATTTTGCTGTCAACCTTTTATTCTGGAAACATTGCCCTAATGAAATAATATTTCTGCTTACAATTAATCTGCTCTGTCAGAATATGCAGTGGTCCTAAAATCAAGGTTTCTAACTGTCTATGAGATTCAACTGTGTAAGACTTTACTGTATAAGTGCCTTTCCATTTATTAAAATCATATTTCTTTCACATTCTTGGTTTTACTATTTAATACAACCTTATGTAAAAACCTCACTAGTTCTACAATACTTACATAAAAATGATTTCTGATGCTATGAATTCATTTCTCAAAAAAAGTATAAAATAAGTTTTTGGTATCATTGGCAATTATAGTCTCATAAGGCTATTTAGTGTCATCTCCTGTTGCTGAAATGTCTAAATTTGTAATGGAAATATTAAATATAATAAATTATAATTTCGATAGTTACAATATTTTATACAGAATATTTTATAGAAGAAGTCCTCTTAAGAAATGCCAGGATGAAAAAACCTATATTTTCTTTAAAACTTTAATTGAATTTCATTTTCAAAAGTAACAAGTAAATGAAAGGATAAGTTATTCGTAATTTTCTGCAAACTAGTTTTGCTAATACGTAAAAACACTCTGGAGCTTTCTGAACAGTGTTTTGTTTCATTAGGACTTGATTTATTGCAACACATTGCATGTGTTGAAGGTTACTGATTTAAGACTCCAGCATTTAGTATTGATTAGCAGAGCATACTATAAAAAGCTCTTGTATTTCCACTTAAGGTTGGCACAGAGAGACTGCTAAGACAATATGCTGTCCTTCACATCTGAGAGATAATTTAAGAGCAACTTTGCCTGTTTAGTCAGAGATTGCCTTACCCAGGCCTGTTATCTAAGCCCATAGAGCTCACAAGGGTGGGTCTGCAGATGGGAAGGAAAGTATTTTTAGAAGCTGAAATTCTTGTAGCTGAGTGAAACTCTTTCTTTTTTAATTTTTTAACTTAATTCGTGTATTGTTTTGGTGGGGTTCGTTTGTTTGCTTTTTTGGTGGGGTTTTGTTTTGGTGAGGTTTTGTTGTGAGACCAGCTCTCCTAAACTCTGGATTCCTTTTAATAAAATGAATCTCCTTTTTTGTTTAATTAGCAGTGAGATTTGCAACAAGGTAGCGAATGTCAGAATAGCTTCTTCCTTTCTCAGGCAGCACATATGAGCAGTAAAGCCATTATCCCACCTCTGGCTCATTTTGGAAAAGCAAAACCTGTAACTGGCTGTTTTAACTTTCACTTGAAAGAAAGCAACGCCTCCCCATCCCCAAACATACTCTTAGCGTAACATCACTTCAATGTTCATCTCTGGTATGATGTTTTCTTGAGGAGATAAACCTAGAGACATTTTTCTTTCCCTTCAGCAGCTCAAATGATACATACCATTTACCAAGCCATAATAGTTTCTTTAAATATCTGTAAACCCTACTCTTTCATACGTTTTTTATTCTTTCTTCATAATACCAGCACTCTTTTAACCAGCTGTTCATGTTTTAATGCAGGCAGCACCCAAACAGGAGAGGGCTCAATGGTGTGAGACACACTCTGCTTCTCTAGCATGACATCCATGATATTTTCAACACTTCTGATTAGAGAGGGCTGAATTAGTTATCTGAATGTTTCAGGTTTTTGATTGATGTAGTCATTTGATTGGCATTTTTGCATTTATTTTTAAATGGTCACAAATTAAATGTATTAAAACTTGTACCTCTTTCCCAATACTTTCTGACCTAGATATGGTGAAATTCAAAGAATTAGAGCTTAGGCTTTTAGATTTCCTTCCTTTCAACTTATTTAGCCATCTATCCTTGGACTAAATGGGTGAAAAATGCTTCCAAAAGGGCAAAGTGGCAAAGTAGGGGAAAATGAAGTTGATATTCTTGTTACTCGATCAACTTGGACTGCTCCAGTGAAAAAGATTCCTGTTGCAAAATGTTGATTTATTGAATTCATAATGTTTCACTGCAATGTGATTTAAACAAAATTCTATTCTGCCAGCTTCTCTGCTCAGGCCCAGAAAACCAGACCCTTTGAAGACTATTTTTTTTAAATATTCCAAAAGATCATAATTAAATGTAGCTTTGGAATTTCTGATCTTCCAGAAATTAAAAAATGCAAATAATTCACACCCTGCTGAGAGATTTTCTAATATGAGACTATCCCAAGAAATGGATACTTCAGGTTTTTACTGCCTCTTCATTTCATGCAAAAGCCAGAATCATCATAACATTTACATTATATATGAAAACCAAAATATCAACATTTGAGCAAATTCTAAAAGTTGTCTCCATATTACATTTCAATTGCTCAGATAGAATCAAGGTCAAGGGCTTCAAGGACCTATGATTTTCACCCAAAGACATCAGACCTAAAGGCTGTATAGAGAATATTAGAATATAGAGTTTACATTTTTAACAGCATATTGTATTTGCTTGCCTTTCTCAAAACTTGTGAAATATTGGCCCTTAAAACTGTCAGTGATTCTTGAAAGCACAAGTGCTCTTTTTGGTTAAGATTCAATTGTTTTAATAGGGTAAATCTCAGCACAATTTTCCATTCCCTGGGTTTTAAAACTCCTCAGAACTCTGTAGAACTGTGCATTATCCTTCTCATTAGTAGTGTGGATGCAAAGGATCAGTGTAGGTAATAAAAGTTTTGATCCTGATTTTAATATCAAGGGGGTTTGGTCTCAGAAATATTCTCTGCAACAGCAGCTCTGACTGTGAGTTCAGGACTTCGGAGAGGGTGGAGGCCACATTTTCCAGTAATATTTAATCCCTATAAAGACTGAAGACCTCCTTTGTAATAGTATTTACTGCAGTTCTTTCAACAAATTAGCATAAATGTTAGGAAATTAATTTAATATGCTTGGATAAATAAGCATTAATCTATATGTCTCTATAATTGAGACTAAATATAATCTTATTAATTTAGGAAATCTTTAATGGAGCTCAAGGCATAAGTGTGAACTGTTGAGGCTACATTTTGCATGTTTAATAATAATAATGCTTTTCTGTTAAAAAAAATAGGTTCAGCTGCAGAATGTGAATAATAAAAAAGCTCTGCATGTGTCTTCCTAGTAACATATCCCAAGATTTATGTGCATCATAAATAAATATGTCTGTGGCATTATAAAGTGTAATTCCACTGTATTTGTTATTAGGAAAGGGAATAAGGTTTCCAATATGCTTTCACTATTATTCCTCTTGTAACTGGGAAGATGCTGCCAGCACATTATCCAGAAATAAAAGCCACTCATCACTGCTGCAACTATTGCAAGGTGGGTGTTTAGAGAGCAGCACTGTGTTACGGACCAGTGGGGATTTACTCTCAGCCTTCAGGCTGAAGGCACATCTCAAAGCTCAGCAACAAGAGGCAAAGCCTCAGACTAGCAACAGCCTGTCATTTGTTTACTTATTACAAGGGAACATTTTGGGTTGAAAATACGCACATTGGTAATATCGAAGGGAGGTTTAGAAATTTCCAAAGATGAGGATCTTGCCTGAGACTTGGGTGTCAAATAACTTACGCCCAAGATTTCATGAAGGGTGAGAGGAAATTGTCTTTGGAAAAGGGAGTTTATTAGTCCTTTACTGTTATGGTTTTCACTGGGTGGCGCAGCTAACAAGCCCGCTATACCTCACTCTGAAGGCAATGTAAAGACTATCCACTGACATGAGGGTACAATGAGGTCTAATTGATTAAATGTGTTGAGGGAAAATTTTTGGCTGAATCATGTACTAAGTACTTGTCCTCACTTTTCTCTGTTGCTATGTTGGACAATATTCTGTGCTGAGCCAGTGTAAGAGGACAAGCTTGTAAATGTGAAAAGCTAAAGTTTATTGCAATATATATAGATGCAAGTATATGCCTGTAGATCTATGTGTACACAAAAGGCTGGAAAGAGTGCACTGTAGGATGGTTAAAACCAGTCTTGCAATACTCTTCTGCTATTTTCTGCTGAAGGATAGGAAAGCTCTGCAGAAGGATCTGGACAGGCTGGATAGATGGACTGTGGCCAGTAGGATGGGGTTCAAGAAAGCAAGTGCATTTGGGCCACCACAACCCCATGCAACGCTCCAGGCTTGGGGAAGAATGGCTGGAAAGCTGCTCACAGGAAAGGACCCAGAGGTGCTGATTGACAGAGCTGAACGTGAGCTGCTTGTGCCCAGGCAGCCAAGAAGGCAACAGAATCCTGGTTCATATCAGAAACAGCACAGCCAGCAGGGCCAGGGCTGTGATTTTCCCCCCGTACTGGGCACTGGTGAGGCTGCACCTCAAATCCTGTGTTCAGTTCTGGGCCCCTCACTACAAGAGAGATGTTGAGGTGCTGGAGCAGGTCCAGAGAAGGGCAGTGGAGCTGGTGAGGGACCTAGAGCACAAGTCTGATGGGAAACAGCTGAGGGACATGCTGGGATTTAATCTAGAGAAGAGAAGCCTCAGGAGGACTTTATTGTTCTCTACAACTATCTGAAAGGAGGTTGTGGTGGCTTGCCCAGGGCCATGGTGGAATCACTGGCCCTGGAAGTATTCACAAACTGTGTAAATGAGGCCCTCAGTGATATGGTTTAGTGGTGGCCTTGGCTGGTGTAATGGGCTAGTGCTGGGATAATGGTTGTACTTGATTGTCTTAAAAGTCTTTTCCATCCCAGCTGATTCTATGATTCTATGATTAACCCAATCAAAGTCAGATGGTTAGATGGTTTGAATCCATTCTGGGTTTAGTCGTTTCAGTGGCTGGTTGCTGGTGCTATAATCTTAGTCAGCAAAGGTTTGAGGTGTGCTAACCCCAAGTAGAGAGAGGGGGCAAAGAAGGGTTAATGCAGAACACACAGAAGAACTTGAGGAACAAGGAAGATTTTCCACAATGGAAAAATATCACCTAATTTTTAGCAATTTCTCAACTTTCTGCTGCAAATTCTTTCCAGGATCTGAATGTATACCTTGTTAAACAATCCCATTTGGGAAGCAAAGCATTAGCCAAGCAAAACTGATCAGAACAATCCAGTATTTATGATTTTTTAACCTGCTCTTCCCATATAAAATATGGCACTCCTCCACAACTAGGGGAGTAATAGAACCGCTCATGTCAGAAATGAGTAGAAATTTAGTGTAACACCTATAACTAAAAGGTTGATATTCTGCTGAACATATTTTTCTCAGTTTAATGGCTTAGTAATGCCACTTTCTGCCTACCAACAAAATACACGTGAATGGCTTTGAAATAGGAATATTTTTAAAATGAAAAACAATATAAACATATCCCCCCACCCCTCTTTCTGTGCATCTTTTGTTTTCTTAGATAATACTATACAAGCACTTAATGTGCTGTTAAGCTTGGCTTTCTTCACTGTCCTAACTGCTAGAAACTTGTTCACCATAAAGACTGGCAGCTAGTGTTCTTATATATGTGAGAACAGAGAAAAAATGAAAAAAGCAAAATTTCAACTATTGTGAGACCTACAAAAGTATGACAAAGATTAGGAACTTGGATTTTTGCTGAATTATTATTGCTATCAGACATTATTTTGTTGGAAGACATACCTTTCCTCTAGGGTGTGGGATGAATTTTTCATCAGAACTAATCCCTGTGGAAGGCTCTATATACCTCAGGAATGTGTTCTCATTCAAATGATAAGTTGGGGAAAAGAATAAGAAATTTCAAAATTACGTTCCCATTCCTTTCCAAGGAAGCCAAGAAAACATGTAGCATAAGACATCAGTAACCACTTTCTGATTAAAAAATGCTTGTTAGAAATTTTTACTCTCCCAGATAATTCACTTTCTGTACTTACAGCATAGCACAGCACTCATCCTGTGTAACTGAGAAAAGCAGGGGAGACGAGCTTGAAGATAACCAAGCATACCTTTCTAACATGAAATACTTCACAGATGCACAATGCTTGGGAGAAGTCAAGGCATTGCAATACCAAAAAAGGTTGGCAGAAGCAGTTTTAGAAGCCCTGGGGATAAATCATCCCTGTTAGCAATGATTTAGCAGCATCCAGAAAGGGATGAGCTCTATCAGCTGGTAGGAAATTCACCCATTCACCCTCTTTTTCTTTCTGGTGGCTGAAATACCCAGACCTTCCACTGCTGGGGCTTGCTCAGGGCCTTTTCCACAGTCCAGGAAGCAGCCAGTCATCTTTCCTTCTCAGGGAAGACCAGGGGGTACCATTGGGATAATTCGGTGCGACATCCTAAATAACAGGGCATGCAAACTCATGCAATGATATGGGCATCCAGCTTCATCTGTCAAAACTGACAGAAGCCTGAACTTTCCTGCTGCCCCTGGATCTACCTTGGGCGTGGTGACAGATGGAAAGGCTCCTTGTCATCAGGACTTTCCTTCCTATGAGGTCACTGAAAGCTGGATGAAAGACTTCTTCATACTTTGCAACAGTTACACCGTACCACTTGAATTTCTCAAGAGTTTGATTTTTTCCAAGCCCCTTATCCAGGGTGATCTAAAGAAGGGCAGTACTTCAGTTTTGCTCTGAATACAGTTTTCCCACTTTTTGAAATGGTGTGGTGATACTTTTTAATCACACACCTGAAGCATTTCCTCTGGATCTTAGAGAGATTTGTTCTCATTTTACCTAATATTACTTTGGCTTATCTTTAACATAGAGTCTGATTTTTCTGATTTTTATGGAGAGGGTGGGCAATAGACAAACTTGCAAAGGGCAAAAATAATAAGCCACAGACACAGCTGATATATAGGTGCTAGAAGTGGTGTGAAAAGTATATAGAAATGATTCGAGTGAATTATTTGTGATTCTTATTCTTTAGAAGGGATTATAAGGGAACAGCAATTAATAAGAAAGACAAAGTTGGAAAAGTCAGAATTTAAAAATATCTGTTTACAGACCAAAAAATGCTGGAGAGCCATGTTTCTGCTCCTGTATTTGGATATTTTGGATATTCCCATTTTTTACCAGTAATAGCAGGAACAGGAACAGAGAAATCAGAGACTGCTGTGGTTTCCTTTTTCCCCTCCCAGTCCAAAAGCTTTAGAAGCTCTACATTTAAACATATGGAAGTACCCTCTTAAAGGCACTGGTTATATACATCATTTTTCAAACACACCTGTTCTGAAAACTGAAGGACAGACTTGAATTTTTTATATATCACCTTTGTTCCAATCTCTTCTTTTGTGATTGAATGTGTGTTGAAGAATAAACAACTTAATTCCTCTACAAAGCATACAGATCAGGTTTTAAGCAGTAAATTTAAAGTAGAAATTTGAGATCGCTGGTAGGAGTTCAGAATTTTGAGATAAATATCCATGATGAGAACTCGAAGGAATTTTTATTTTTATGACAAACGACCCAAGTAAATAATTTTCAAGAAGAGTAAAGAAACAGGAAACTACTCTGATTAAACCTCAGTACATCCAAATCCATAAATTAAAGCAGATAGGTAAGGTAGCCTCCATTAACACATCCCTTAAATAATTTATAACAACTGAGTTCCCACTAATAACAGGTTGGGTTTTCTTTTTCTTGTTGTCTTTTGGGGGGGCTTTTTTGTTGTTTCGTTTTTTTTTTTGTTGTTGTTGTTCATTTTTGGTTTCGTTTTGGGGTTTTTCTTTGCTTAAAGAAGCAATTCTGAACAACCAAGAAATAAGAGGGGAAAAAAAGACAGCATATACAACTAAAAGAATATACAGTTGTCAATGTCACTTGGCTTTTACTCGGTATTTGTATTGTGCCAAAGAAGGGGAACCTTTGTTCTTTTTTTTGATGCAGTCCAAATAACTACTTAAGAGGAACTATAAGCACTAGTCTCTGTGTTTTACAATTAATAAGGTGTAGCACACTGACTGACACCAATACAGTTTGATGCAACAGGATCCTGATAAGTGAACATGAATTTTTAATTAACATACTATTTTAAACCTAGACATTGTCCCTTTAAAGCTTTGAGATGGAATGGTTTGCCCTTTCATTACTTATTTTAGTGTTGTTTTTTTGTCCTGTGATTTATCAGAGCTAGATGACAGTTCTGCATCTGCATTCTGGCCTCTCTCATGTTAGCATTCCAAAAGAATTACAGATGAACAAACCCCACCTGCCGTGTGCAGACATGGATACAGGGCAAGATGCAATGAGTATCTCTTCTTCGTGAAGCTGTTGTATGGGCCAAGCAGAACTGCAGCTGTAAGAGAGCATGGGAGCTGGGGCTTGCCTCAAGAGATTTCTTTCGCTGAAAATGCTTAAGCTATTGAAAAATCAGAACTGACAAGAAATAACCTTTAAGCCCATTCACTGCCCTGCTGAAAGTGCCACTAACTCCTGCCCTTGCGGCATGCAACCTGCAGGGACAGCAGCAGGACAGCAGCAGGGCTAGTGCCAGCAAGCTCTAACCCCCAGCCACAAGGAAGCACCACATGCTCTCAGCTTGGACATGTGCTGGTTTTAAGCTTTCCAGGGTTTGCTAGTAGATTTCATTAGTATTCCTACAAAATCCTTCAGAGTCAGTAGTGATTTATATTAAAGACCCTCAGTGATTTCCCAAATAGGCTGTAAATCTTTGCAGCAGTAACACCGACATAGGACAGCAATCACTTCTAGCAGGTATCCAGTGCAGCTATACCCTGCTCCTACAGTCCTGGCAGCAGGGCCTATGGCCTCCCACCATCATGCGTAATGCCTTTGATCTTCCCCAGCCAGATATGACTGGAGAATTGGAAGCAATCCCATTGACTCATCTACACAGTCCTGCTTAAAAGAAACCCTGCTTTTCATTAGTGCTCTTTATTCTCAATTCATACTTTTTGTCCTGTTAGACTACCCCCTGCTCTTCATTTGAGATTTTTGTTGCTAGATCTTCTAACAAGTACAAGATGGTTGACTATGAATTCCTTTTTACAAGAAGAGAAACTGGATAATTGCCATGGCTATTTATTTATTCATATACCCTCACGTGTGCAGTTGGACATGGTGCTCTCAATGCCAGAGTACCAGAATTGCTGTCCTAGCGTCAACTCTCCTGTAATACTTAACCAAAAGCCTTCATCTGAGTTCTCAGGTGATATTATTAGCCAGTTAGTTATGAGTAGCTAGTAAACTTGCTACAACATCACCAGATTCATCTAATTTGTCTCAAACTACAGGAACCTTCCCTGGAACAGATGCATTCCTCTGTGACGAATTACGTGCAATTAGACTATGGACAGTTTCTTGACTTTAGGTTTGAGTCACAAAATAGCAGCAGAAGTAGATCTGACAAACTGGATGTTCCACTCATAAAGAAAAAATGTATTTTGCTGTCTGCAGTAAGCATGTTACATATGAAAGCAAAACATGAGGGGTTTTTCTCACTTCAAATAAACCCACATATCCTCTCAGACCTCACACTAAGACAGCTACTCAAGCGAAATGCTAAACAGACTCAAGGAGTAGCTCTATAATGAAAAATAGATCTGCAGACAGACCTGACTGTGTTCAGCACCACCAGAGCCCTCCCTGTTATTTATATAGCATTACAGATTAGCATAGTGCTTCACAGAAATAAATACCAAAACAAAGTGAAGTCCCACATCTCAGGAAGTCAGGACAATGGCCGAAGTGCTGCTTGCCCCACTGGCTGTAGTGAGTGGTCTGCAGCCAGCACTGGGAATATCCTGGGCAGAAGGTGTCTGAAGAGGGAATGTAAATCTGTGAGGGTTAGAGCTGTCCATTGACCTGAGGCCTGGTTAACAGCCATTCAAATCATGTTTGGCGTAGCTGAATGGGATTCCAAAATCCCGTTAAAGCTTTGACTAAGGCCAAAACTCCTCTCAAAATCTAGCCAGTAAGTCAATAATGTGAATTCTTTACAATTCCTACATTATAGTATGAAAAAAAATTCTGATTTAAAATTCTGTTACAAGTATGCAAAGTGGGCTGAAATCCTCACCACACAGGAATCAATGACTCACCTTCACGGTTTATAAATTTCTCACTGAGTTAGGTTTTAAGAAGCGCAGGTACAACTGATTTCATTGTCCCCCTTATGGCAGAAATTTGTCCTCCAAACTGAAAGCTAAAAACTAAGGATCCTGGAGTCCTGGCTTTACAGTGACCCTGTCAGTGACGGCAGGCTAGATACCTCTTCTTTTTTTTTACGTTTTTAAATTCAGTTTTGCTATCAGAAAAACAGTAACTAGCTTTTTCGCATCATTTTTATAAGAGTTATTGCTATTATCACTATTTCATGGTAGTCCTACGAAGATCGCATTCACTCTGAAGATTGCCAAGACCACATAAAGCATTGTCAGACTTTTTTTTAGTATAAATTTGTGGAAGGGAGCAGGAAGAGGCAATCAAAAATCACATCCTGACAGCAGCTGCCCACAGTGGAAAAAGCACTGCTGAAAGTATTCTTTGCTTTTTTTTTTTTTTTTCTCTACAAACTTGCAGCTGGAAATAAAGAGCAAAACTACTACTTTGTAGTTCTCCAACTTCCCACAGACCACCAGCAAATTTCACAGAGCAGCTTGGGAATGAACCTCAGGCTACATAACTGCAAAAGCATTAAGGACAGATGTTAAGAACAAAAATGAATAAATGCATTAGAAAGCTTCTTGGTATTATTAACAAACCTGAGAAAAGTGTCTTGAAGTGAAAAGTCCAAGCAAAACTGTCATCAAATCTTAACATAATTTTGGTTAGAAGGGATTTCTGGAGGTGATCTAGTCTAAACCCCTGCTCAAAGCAGAGGTAACTTCAAAGTTAGATCAGATCATATCTCAAAGGACAGAGACTCCTCACCCTTTCTGGGCAACCTGCCCCAGGCAAAAATCATGTTTACCATGCAATGTATACAAACATCATGCATAAAAAGTTTTACTGGTTTATCTACATTTCTATATTTGCACATACTTTATTTCTGCTGTACATATAAATAAATGTGTTTATAATGAGCATATATATATATATATACTTTATGCACACACATATGAAAGAAAAAACCTAAACCTGTAGCAGTGGAATCACTGTCCAGTGCTAAGATCCATTCCCAAATTAATGATGACTTTGAGTAATGGCAAGTTAGCCTATTTTTGACAAGATTCTCAGTCATATCCCTCAGGATGGTGATGGGGCAATGTAACCTTGGTCATGCAGTCCTGACATGCCAGACACTGGCACATCCACCCACACCAGAAGTGCTTCCTAGAATGAGTCGGTGGAAACAAAATAATTCATGATGACAGCAAATTATAGTTACACTGACGAGTAGAAATATCAAACTTCCTCTCCTTCCCTTGATCTCCTTCTAAGCTGTAGGAAGAACTACAACCTTTCTCATCTGCCCTCCGCATTGTGCAGTCTTCACAGACCGGCCATGGGATAACTTGGGATCATGCTTCCTTAGGCAGCTCCATGTAGTGGACTGCCCCATAGGCTGGGATCCCTTGGCACAGAACCACAGAGATCCCTGCCACAGGGACATGAACCTTGAGTTTCTGCTGGTTTCCAAAATTCACATTCACAATATTGACTCTGGAAGGCTACGTGCATGATAAGGAGCCCCGAAAGAAATGCTTGGCTTCCTGCTCCACACTGGGGTAATATTGAGTCCTGCAAATCTTGGGTCCCTCCCAGGCTTCTCCTGATACTCTTGGACACATTTAGCAACTCTGGGAAGATCCCTAAAACACATACAAAAATCAGGAAATTGGTTCTTTTCTGCAGAAATAATGTTTAGAGCTGCTAGAAGAACATTTTGACAATATCGGTCTTCATGCTAAACAATCTCTATGTTTCACAAGCTGTTAGGATTTTCCTCCAAAACCAGATTTGAAGTTTTCACCAGCTGTTCTCACAGACACTGGTCCCTTCTTTCCCAAATATCCTCTCTGTCTCTAGCACTATTAGCTGTGATGTGAGCAGTTTCTGGAATGAGAGGCACGTGAACCCATGTTTGTTAGCCTGCCTTTAAGATGATGACAAGGTGTAAAATGCTAGAAAAAGGACAAGGATATATTAATTCCTGTATTTGATCATTTTTTTGGTTTGGATAAAGTTTCCAGTATCTATTTTCAAAGAAAGGGATCACCAATCTCTTTTATGTGCATTTGCACAGACATGCACACTGTTTCCTATACCTCTGGCTCCCTACAAAGAGACCTCAATATTGATCACCGTTGCCTCACTTTCCCCAATAAGAAATATGAGATTAACCTTTTCTGTCTTAATTAATCTGGCATGTGTCTTCTGCATCCTACAAATCATTGAATATGCAAAGAATGATTTAGCAGCAGTATTGATCCAGGCAGACTTTTGGTTTAGGAGTAAAGCCTCTTTAGGTGAATTTCAGGGTTTGTTTTGGGTTTGTTTTGGTTTCTGGGGTTTTTTTTGATTTGTTTTTACAAAGTCTGGGGAAGACCAGTACCATGTTTTAGTGTCATTATCACTTAGCTTAGATTTGGAGTTTTGGACCCCAGAGAAACACTTTTTACCTCAGCCAGCCTTCCCATGCTTGCCATCAAAATTAGAAAAAGCTATTCTTTTACCTTCTCTAAGGATTTGATAACCTCTACACTTTCCTTAGCCAGAGGTGTTTTGACCTTTAATTAAAAGGAAAATTTGTTGTCTTCCATTCAGAAGGCAGCAAATAATGAACTCATTAAAATGAGGTTTAGTGTTCAGGCCTCAGAGCAATAAGAGCTGAAGTCTCATTAGCAGCTAACAATCCAGAACACAGCACATAAATAAACCTAATATGGCAGAGCAAAATGCCTCGGTGCATTAAATTTAAGCAGAATCAAATGTTTACAGTCACTGATGTCTGGGCATGAAGTTTTAATGTACTTAATAAAGGAAAGCAAATTGCTTCTTATTAGGCATGAAATGCTACTGCAGATATTGCCCCCAAAAGTTTATTATGTAAATGAAGGATAAAGTTCTAATTAACAAGGACATAGCAGGAAAATATCATTTCTTCTCCATAGATTCACCAATTATGAAGACACTGCAGCTTCAACTCTGCAAAAGGTATTCATATGGATTAACAGCAAAGACTGCTGAATATAGATGCAATATAAAGAAGAAAGTGGCTGTCAAAGAGAAGCCTCATTGACAAAGCAAAGTATCGATTAATAAAATGAAACCCACAAGTTTTGAGAGATTTCAGGCAATTAAGTTTTTGCATGTGAAAAAATGGCTTGAATTACCTCAAAAAAAGCCCATAGTTTGCTTAGCCTGGCAGTGAGATAGGCCTGTTTGTCCATGTGCAGGTGTGCTCCATGGTTCTTTCCATGGAGAAGAATAATTATTTAGCATGATCTAGCATGACCTATTTAACTGTCCTAAACTAAAGCAACAGTGAGTTCCAGCTGTTGCTTTAACATACCCCTATGAGTTCAATGGGGAGCACTAATTGTGTTCTCGCATGCTTTCCTCCACTTACATCTCTTTTAAGCTCCAGTACTCAGAGGAAAAAAAGCCAATCCCACTAACTCTGAGGAAAAGACACACACTGGTAGAGACAACTTAAATACTGTGGTCAGATGAAATATTTAGGAGAAAAATATTTTCTATAAAATTGTATTTGCCATGCTCTTTCCCCCTCCTCCCTCCCCCCCATCTGTAAGAATTTCTCTTCTCCTGAAGTTCTGGGCAGTCTCTAACACCTCTCTCTCAGTGCCAGCAGCAGAGTCCTGAGGTCAGCATGGAATAGGGATGGGACAGGGGAGCCACCAGGGAACAAGGGCTGCCAAGGGGAGCTGGGGATGGCACAGTAGGACCAGGCAGAGTGTAAGCAGGTGTGTTTGCACTTGGCATTGAGAAGGATTTCCAGCTGTTAAAATTCAATAGCCTTTCTGCATCCTGCAAACCCTTCAGTATAAAATAAATACCTTGCTCCTCAGCAGAAGGCTGCGCAAATCCCAGAGAGGTGTTGGGCACTGGATGCAAGGAATGTGAAGCTCCTCCATCCTGCTTCATCCAGGAGCCACAGGACTTCCTCTGCAGCAGTGTTTGCAGGTATCCTCACAGACAGGCAAACAAGCAGGGGTTCAAATTCACCCACCTGAGAGAATGCGAGAGGTGCGATGGAAGAAAGTTGTCTGCTCTTCTTCTGCCCTGTTACTTTTCTATGTTGCGTGCTTTTAAAGTTAGTACCTACAGGAGACAAAAGCTGTCATTATCTGTGATGCAAAATTACCACTGAAGGCAGTATGAGTCATTAGCAATTTTGTTTGAATATATGTTTTTTAAAAATGGGGAAAGCAGATCCTAATCACATCAACAGAGATTGCTTTTTTAGATTAAGGACGTGGGAGACATTAACCTCCCCCCCCAAAAGGAAAGTAGTGACAAAATATGTTTGGACTGACTAGCTGAAAATACCTTCTTATTATCCAAATCTGGTAAGGTCACGGAAATGAAGCTTAAATGCATATTATAGCAATTAATATGCATATAAAGAAATGACAAAAATCTTTAGGACCAAGCAAAATCCAGTTTGAGTTACACATTTGCCCTTCTGACAGAGAATGCTTGACACACTGTAGGTAACAGGATTTACATCTTAATCCTCACTCTGTGTTTTTAAAGAGACTACACCATGCTGGAAGGCATCTGCCTATCCCACAGCTCTGTCAAGTTATTGAGATGTGAGTGTGAAAGAAATCAAAGAGAAAAATCAACAAGATAGAATTATATTTGTTTCATGTACCTTCTTACACTATATGGTAAGTGATGAAAATTTCTCAAGATGTTCATTCCTCAAAGGAAAATTAGTTTGATTTTGCTCAGACCATCAGTCTTTCTCAACATCCATAAAATGCTCTAGATTGCTTGGAAAATTATGTTCTAAATACAGTGACTCTGATTCTATGCTTGTGAATCTAATGGTGTCAATTTAGTGCCAGTTTTTACCAATGGGGGATTTTCCTCAATACCTTTGCTAGCAGTGGGGTTGATCTCTATAGTTTCACATTTTAGTGAACATTTAGTTGTTTTATATTGTGTAAATATAGTCCTACATGTGAAATTGACACAGGATTGAAAAAAACCCATTCACTAAATGCTTGGCAAGATAGGCTGCAAACCATGCTGCTATCTTGATATTTAATTCTAAATCACAAGATTTACTGTCACTTGATTACTTGATTTCCTTTAGCAAGGGAAAGAATTTCCTTGGTGATTGTTGTAGCTGATAACTGCTATCTTTGTTTACATCTTCCTAAACACCCGGGAAATATTTCTGTTTAAGAAATTAAGGCAGATGCACAGTCTGACAATATCCTGTGTTACACTCCCAAGCTGACTGGCACCTGAGGGGTGCCTCTTTAGAAGGCAGCTGTTAGCAAATGATGCTTCAGAAGAAGTTTGCGCTCCAATATGTAGGGTGCACAGTATGCCACATTAGGAGGGAGTCAGTAAATTTAAACAGCTAATGTCTTACAGCAAATGCTTACAGAAGGTGAGAGAACCTCCCAAAACACTGCAATACAAAGGAAATCTGATAAACCATGAGACCACCAAAACCTGAATTTCTTAGTTCAGCTCCACTCATGATGATTGTACAGGCCATCATTTGGCACCTCAGTCACTTAAACCTTGATTTCACCATTTACACTGGCCTAAAGATGCATTTAGATTGTGGTCATAAGTAGAATTTGTTGTTGTTGTTGTTGTTGTTTAAATTAGACCAGTGGGTTGAGCAAAAAGGTAAAGCTATTTTCCTGTAACGTTAAGTGAAATTACTAAGGACCATAAAAAATGTGATTTTTTCAAATGAAAGGAAACGTTAGCTGTACTCAGACTGTGGGTAAATCACTGCATTCATTTTGTCTTTGAACTGTGCAAGAACATGAACATTCAATCAATAGAAACGTTATTAATTGATAATGGGAAAAGTTCTCTAGAGCCACATAATGGAGACACAGAAAATTGATGAAAATAGAGCTTATAACCCATTCAACATTGGCAAGCACAATAAAGAGATAAGTGCACTATCCATCTTACACATGTAGCACTTCCAGATCATGTGGGCTGGTGACTGAAAGCATACAAATATCTGTGCAGCAAAGACTATCTTTAGCAGCAGTGCAGAGTTGACAACTAACAGTAAATGTAGATAGCTCATGCAGGCTGAGCCATCTTTCCTCTAATAGCTGGAAATATGTCCAAGAAAAATGGATAGGTGACCAAGACACCTATTTCTTCTATAAGCAATACCCATTACTTCCATGTCGTTTAGACAGGTCTTACCTTTTGCTTGGAGGGCAGAATGAAAAAAGCGGGTTTTCATTTCTGACACAAACACTACTTCTGCCATAGGCTGAAATTGGAGTTTTGCTCATTCACACTTTAGCACGAATTTGGTAATCAGGCGCAATCAAAAATGTTTCCGCAGGTAAGTAAATCCCAACACCTTTACATTTGAACAGCAAGGAGCATTCCTAAATTTACTTTGGGTTTTAAGTACATTTCATCAATCTTCATTAACAACCAAAGCATGAGTGGCTTAGTGATTTAGTATATCTGAATGACTGAATTCAAGTCCTGCCATAGATCACTGCAAACAGTGTTCAGTATCTTGGTCCGAGGCACAGAACCATCATCACCTTTGGTACTTAGGTACTATTACTAGCCTTGCAAGACCATCAAAAACTGATAAAACAAATTAAGCTCACTGTAATAGTCATAAAAAAGAACAAGGCCAAAATAAAATGTGAAACATTTAACAGGATCTTCTTTTTTGTATCTCCTCAATTGGACATAACCTGTAAAATGAGTCTTTCCTAAAATTAATAGTAATTTTCTAAATGCATGTTAATTTCTTATTTATTTCAGGCTTTACTAGAGACTCAAAATTTACTGCGCACTCAGGTTGCAAATTTTACCTTCAACCTTGGATTTTCAGGAAAATTTTACCACACAGGTAAGAAGGAACTCATTGCTTTCAGGTAGTGGCAGTTAAATAGGTATCAGGATTTTAAACCTAGCTTTAAATATGCCCTTTTTAAGAAACATGCTAACTCATTGAAGCAGTGGGAAATACATGCTCCACCATTTTAGCATCAGTGTCTAATTCAGGGTCCAAAGGGGCAAAGCTATGCATGAGCTTCTCTGGAACACATAGATGTCCTTAGGTGCTTTTCTGAAAGATCTGTGGTAGTAAATCTTGGAGTTAAAAAGGAGGCTAAGTAGCTGCTAAGATATCTATAATTTCACTAAAGATAGGACAGCACAGAAGACATACTAGGGTTTTTCCAGTACAATAGATGTGATAAAATACAAAAGATTGCAAAAATCATGTCTCTCAACCTCTGAAAAGGCAGAAGTGTTTGAATGGGATGCACAACATTTTGTTATGCCTGCAAAGGTCATCTATCTCAGTGGTCTGCAAATCAAAAGGGATGATAAAAGAAAACAAAATGAAAAGAAATTTGCATTGAAACCCTGCTCCTTTCACACTCCATGCAATAATGAGTTGCACACTTGCACTGTGTTTCTGTGGAAGATGAGGCATTATTACAGCTCCTCCTGAGTTCTTTCTCTTTTTTGCTCCACTTCTCTACAATACAGTGCCCCTTTTTTAATTGCTTTTCCTTCCCCTCCTCCTTTGCCGTCTCCTTGATACTTTGCAGCATCTCCACTCAGGCTTCCCTCTGCTACCACTTGAGCCGTGCTGTTCCCCAGTACTGCTAAGGCAAAAAAAAAGAGACACTTAGAGATTCATTTCAAAGGAGACATCTCCTGTCCTTCTCCGTTCTAAACCCCATGCCCTTCCCACCTTTGAAGATCACCTCCAA